>JANRGW010037490.1:0-21837 GCA_024733675.1 Psilopsiagon aymara
GAGGGGGGGGGGGGGCGGGGGGGGGGGGGGGGGGGGGGGGGATGGTTGCTGCTAGGTCAGGCTGGGTATCGGGTTGTGAGCGACTGTATTCTCTTTCCTTGTATTTCCATTGCCATTATTATTCTTGGTGGTAGCAGCAGTGGTTTGTGTTATACCTCAGTTACTGAACTGTTCCTACCTCAACCTGTGGGAGTTGCATTCTTTCGATTTTCCTTCCCATCCCTCCGGGAGCTGGGAGAAGAAAGAGGGGGGAGTGGGTGAGCGAGCTGGGTGAGTTATAGTGGCTGAAACCACGACAACCATACACGCCTGAGGTTCCCCCTCCTGCTGCAAATAACCAAGCATTATTTTCCAGCTCTACCCATTCTATGATTTGAATGCATTCCCCTGCTTTTCAGTCATCTTGCTACCATAGCTTGCTTGCTAATCTCCCCTCTCCTCTGCTCAGCTTGCTTTCAATGAACAAACACATAAACAGCCTCTCAAAGAAGCTCTCTCCTTTTGTGTCTCCCATCTCCCCCATTACTTGAAGCTCATCCATTCCACGCTGGCAGCTCCTTCTGCTCCTGCCTTGCAGAGGAGGCTGAATTAAAGAGCTTGACTTTGATTTACTCTTGGTCCTAATGAACGAGATTCCAGGAAAAATGTGATTTGGAGAGAGCTGTGACCACCAGATGGTGCCTGGGAGTGACTGGCAGGAACCTCATCAGTGCTTCCAGGCTCTGACAGCCGTCCATCAGTAAAGAGCATCTAGAACCATAGAACCCCAGACTGGTTTGGGTTGGAAGGGACCTTAAAGCTCATCCACTTCCAACACCCTGCCACGGGCAGGGAAACCTTACACTGGACCAGGCTGCTCCAAGCCCATCCAACCTGGCCTTGAACACCGCCAGGGATGCGGCAGCCACAGCTTCTCTGGGCACCCTGTGCCAGCCCCTCAGCACCCTCATAGGGAAGAACTCACTCCTTATACCTAAACTCAATCTCCCCTGTTTAAGTTTGAACCCATTCCCCCTCATCCTGGCATTACAGTCCCTGATGAGGAGTCCCTCTCTGTCATCCTTGTCTCAGGGGCTTGGGCTGGATTTAATCTGTGTTCGCCCCTCTGAGGACATCCTTCATGCCATAAGGCAGCGGACAACACCCCAGCAATCACTGCTGCTGCCAAAGGCAAAACAGCCTTGGGAAGGTTAGCTGCTCAAAGGGTGATTTGAGATAAAGAGCAAATAGACCATAAGGCCTGCAGAGAGCGATCATCCTCAACCTGCCCCAAGGGATGCTGCTGCTTGGGAATTGGGAGTGTTTTGCCAGGAAGAAAGCCCAAATAGTTAGAAATTTGCTTTCATTCCATTTTGGAGTGAAATTCTGAATGTAACTCTCCTGACACAGGGAGGTCTGAATGGAATTCTTGTTTCAGCTAATTGTTAAATGCCATTTGCTTTGGTCTAGGGAGGAAAATCTCCACTTTCATGGTGGTGTATCTCAATCCTGCTCGATCTTCTACACATTATGGAGTTGGTTCATTTTAACATCTGCAGAGAAGTCAAGGCCAGAATGCACAGAACACAGAACGTGCATGCTGCACTGTTCAAAGAAAAACACCAAATTCAACATGACTCACTGCAGGGTTTTTTCCCCCATTAACAATACAGTCAAACCCACTACGTTCTCCTAAAAGCATTTACTTTGCCCCAAAAATGGCATTCTCTGATGGCAAAATCTGCTCTCTAGAAAGCTTCTGATTTTGCTACAGCTGGAATTCACTGGGAGATAATGTAGTCTGGAAGTGCTGATGGAAAACAACCTGGTGTGTCTGCTCCATTCATAGAATCCCACAATGGTCTGGGATGGAAGGGACCTTAAAGCTCATCCAGTTCCAACCTCCTGCCGTGGGCAGGGACACCTTGGCTATTCATTCAAAAAGCTTAGAAGAGGTATGTGATAATACAGTCAACACCACTGAGCAGTTTTAGCAGGCACCATAACACCCAGGTTGCAGAGTCAATGTGTTGCAGGGGAGATTGATGAAGCACAAATTACTTTTCTCCAAGTTCTCTGCTCAGACTGAAGGAGCAGAAGTATTACAGAAGAAAACGTGCGTGCTCCACTGGCCAGAGCGCACGTAAATCCCCCTCTTGCTGATCCAAACATTTGCATTTCCTACTTCCCAGTTAAGTTTGCACCCAGGAGTGAACACTGGAGGTTTACTGCAGATAAATACAGGCGTTTGCTGGACCTTAAGGGACAATACTGTGCGTTAAGGGATACGTCTTTAGATGCTATACCTGCAGCCCCAGGGCACGTGCCGACAAATATTGTCCCCAGATGATGTTGGTACAAAGGTATTACTAAACTGATGTGATTTGCGGTAAGACTTGTCTGTGTGGGGCCAGGCACACAATTTTCATCCTTCCTTGATGGGTATTCATCAAATGGGCCTTTCATATTTTGGCAGAAGGAAAACTGAGAACATTCAGGACAGTTATCTCTGGGTCAGTGACTTATACAGATTTAATCAGCTTCCATCAGCTGAGCAGCATGACTTCCACCAGGGACACAAACAGTGCAGACTGCAGCTTTATGACTATTAAACAGCCTGGCTTGGTCTTCATTAGTGTTAGTAGGGAGATTATCAGACACCTAAATAATTCAGGAGCACAAGCCATTAAGGATAAGAAGTGTCCCTCTAGCAAACCTGGGGCACTTCTGAAAGTCCCACTGAACTCTCATGTCCCTGCCCAAGGCAGGGCAGCTCTGCTGTGTCCTATGAAGAACATCTTATTCAAACTGTGTATTCCTGAGGGCTATTCAGTGGTGCAGTCAAGTCACTTCTCCCTGGCTGCCTGAACAAACTATTGTTGTTTCTTTAACAAACCATCTGCTCTTGCAGCTCCATAAGCACGGTGATGTGCTAAGAGATGCTGGACACGTCCACAAGTGCTGTAATTATTCAGGACATGTTTTCTAACATATGAACATGCAGTACATTTAAATTAGGGCTCCGTAAACCATTCCACCAACCGCTGGGAGCCATGGGACATATCCATCTTGAGCTCCCCAGAGCACAGACAAAAGAACAAGAGCGCTAAAGAAGAGATGTTAGATACAGAACCTCCATCCTCCCCTCTAAAGGTTGGACTTTGATGATCTTAAAGGTCTTTTCCAACCTAGCTGATTCTATGATTCTCTTCTAGCGCCCCTAATTTAGAGACAAGGAGGCACCATCCTCTTTGCTGTCAGAGTGATGGGGTTTCAGGCAGAGAAGTTGGGAAAGGAGATTTTCTGGCTGTAGGCAGCTGTCTCATGTAGCTAATTGACTTTCACGATGTTATTGGGTCCTGCTCAGTCTCCTGCTGATGCTGATACAGGAAAAGCTCCAGGAAGAATCAATCAACTGCTTCACTGAGCATAAAAAGAAACCCTAGTGTGGCCTCAGGGATGGGGAAGAAAATAACCTGAGAAAATAATTGTTGTAAAGGAAGCAATTTTGCCTGCTGCTAAAACAACCCTTGGAGCACAGAGGAGTTTCGCTCTATTCAGTGATGGAATGGAGCAAGAATTTCTTCTGGGAGAACCAATATCTCCAGGTGCCTTGCAGCAGTGGTAATAGATGGAGGAAATGCCTCACAGACTGATTTCTTTCCTGCTTGCTTTGCCAAGGCATAAATCTCTTCCCTGTTCCCTGGGGTATGATTCTCCTCATTGAGGCAGGGAACCCTTTTGATTCAACAGCAACATTCATTTACTGTTCATTTCCTGACGCTGCAGGAAGGCAGAGCTCCAGCAGCAGTGCCACGTTACAGTGAGCTCTCTGTGTCTGCAGTACCCTGAGATTTGGGGTGCTGCCTGAGACAGTTGCCCTTCCCCTGTACCACCTCCCTTCATTAAGCAAACAGTGACCAGTCTGGTAGCTCCACAGAGCACCGTGAGAAGAGGGAAAGCTGTAAGTCCCACCCCTCCCAGACCTTTCCCTCTTCAATCCATCCTGTTCTCCACCCCCTCCACCTCCTTCAGCAAATCCTGCCTACACCTACATAGCACCTCCAAAGGTAAATCGTTCCGCCATGGAAAGATGGGTAAGATCCCCAACAATGCCCAAAGAAGCAGCGGTGTCACTGGCAGCAACAGCCTCTTTTCTCAGCCTGTCCTCTAGAGCCTGGAAAGATAACTTGGCCCATGGCATCTTCATGGTCCAGGGGTAACCTCTCCCTCCCTATTGCCTCAAGCCTGGGGGTGATAATTCTCTAGAGGTTTGCTTCAGCCCAAGCCAAAGAGACACAAACAAATTGCTTTGCTGGAGTACTGGGGAGAAACCATTTGTAATGAGGTTTGCAAGCTGGACTCCCCTACACTAACAGCACCAGGGGGGCCAATGGGCAATTTTATGCTGGATAAACTCAGTGGCAGCCAAAAACTTACTAAGTAGCAAAGTCCTTTATAAATAAATAATGCCAAAGAAGCATGGCTGGAATCTCAACTGATAAAGCTGCAGTGATCTTCCGCAGTTTTCAGGGAGCTGTCACCACATCCTCACTCTGCAGCCAGAGTTCTGCATCTTCACTATGAGACGGCTCTTCAGCCAGCTCCATGTGTCTTTTGCTGCACAAATATCTGCAAAATCCCTGAAAACCTTTGTGTATCCTTTCTTGAAAATAGGCAAATTACTGTAAGATTTATGCAACTTTTCATTACAGATGTTTTCTCATGGTAGAGACTTAAGTGCCCTGAGACCATGCCTAGGACCCATCACTGCTGGCTTTTAAGAACAAGTTAGCTGGAACAGGTGAAAGAGAGCTTTCCTTCTAGAAGATCTCACATTATCTAAAAAGCACTAAACAAATCATAAAATCATATAACCACAGAACATAAAAGACCCTCTGGTCCGACCGCTTGTGGGAAAAGCGGCCTGGATGAGATTGCATAGCACCCTGTCAAACTGCATCCTGAAAACCTCCAGCAATAGGGACTCTACCACATCCCTAGGGAGGTTGTTCCAGTGAAGGATGGCTCTTACTGAACACGAGATGTCTTTTCCTCCTTTAGCATGGAGTCACCTGAAGTTGAGTTATGCTGAATAAATTTTGCCCCCACTTCTGACTTCGTAGAAGTTTTTGTCTCAAATCCTCAACATAGGAAATACAATTTTTTCCCCAAAACAAATACAAGAAATGGGCAGAGAGAAGCTTCCCAGGGCTGGCAATGCCACAGAGCACATAATGAAGTCACCTGAAAGACACTTTTCCTTGATGCAAACCATCCCTCTTTGCAGCAAGAGTAAAACAGAGCTGGGGAAGGCATCTCCATCCCAAATTATCTGCACCTTCAGTGACATCTCCTTCAGCAGCCAGTTGTTTCAGTTTGGTCTGCTGTGAGCATCCTCCTCCTGTGCAGCTCCAATGACGTGCAGTTTCCCAGTGCAGCACACACTGTGCATCCTGCAATCTAACAGAACCAGAAAAACCCTTTATATAGAGGAGAGCAGAGAGGTCTGCTTGCAACTGGCCTTCTGTGAGAAAGCCATGCTTCAACTGGGTTCTAATAAGTATTCAAGCCCAGTGTGCCAGAGGCTTTTGCAGTGAGCAAATAACAATTGCTGATAAGTTGAAATGAAATTCACCAGGAGGATTTGCAGGAAGAAAGCAGAGGAGACTGAGCCGCTCAGGAGCACTCTGGCATGCTTAAATCCAGCCCCTGTGCTGTGCTGAAGGGACCTAAAGGGCATCAGGGTAAGGACTGAGTAGATCTGCATAACTGCAGCTATGGCAATAACCATAAGGGCACCAATAAGCAAAGCTCACCCATCCACAGGGAACATCACCTGCTGGTGGAGAACATAACCCAACCCCAGCCTTTTGCCATGTGAAGATGGTGGGTGCTGTGAGATTTTAACCTCCACGCATAGGAAGTAGCACGTTGCTTACAGCAGCAGCTCCAGTGCTACAAACACACTTTATATAGGGTGAAGATGGGTAATGCCATGTGTATGAAAATAGGAACATGCCAGGGCACAGTCCACAGCCAGCTGAGAGGTGGGCTTATGATTCAAAGACCCTGGGGAGCTGAGGCTATGAAGAGGTTAAATTTTTGTTTAAAACTATAGATATGTATCTAATCCTAAATGCCTTTATAGACATTCTCCATGGGTCCTTTCCAAAAAAAGGGAAAAGCCTTTTTTACCTTCATAGAGGATGGCTGCAATGGCAAAGGGGCTGATGCAAGCCTGAGTTTGGGGCTGAAAGCCAGAGATAAGCCAAATCCCCACAGCAGAAGACCTGCATCACTCACAGCTTTTATCTGTGCCCATCCTTCTCCTACTCCAGTCTCTGGGCTTTCCTGATGAGCTCTCCAAGAGCAAAAACACAGTTCTGAGTGGTGTGGTTACTGCCCTATTTCTCCCTGGGAAGCAGATGGAAATGGGTGTTCCTGGCTTGACTTTTGCACTTTTCCTATGGCACACTCAGCAGAAGCCACGTTGTACTCTATTTACCAGGGCTGCAGGAGGAAGCTCAGGGCTGTATGGAGAGCTGCAAGAGCAGAACTCACACCTTCATTTAGCTGCAGATGGCACACACGCATCAACGTCCTGCTAATGGGAGGCTGGATGATACAATTTCAGTGAGAATGCAATTCATTAGGTGCAGGAAGAAAGAGGGACACATAATATATCTGATGGAAATAACATAGTTTTGAAGGTACTGACATGAATCACAAATTGCATGAAATTTGTTCAATAGAAATAGGTAGCTTGGGGTAGTTGGGATGTTTCGTTTCACCTTTTTTTTATGCAGATGCTTCCATTCTTTTTGAAAGGAGACTTTTATCTCCTTTCCATACTTCAAAGGAATAATAGAAACAATTAAATAATCTAAAAGTCATATAAACTATATAACCGTGGCTTTTCTGTTGCAAAAAGAATGAAGCAGGATTTTATTTCCTTATGGCTATTAATTTTATCTGTGAACATGGGCACTTTTCCAAGCCCAGATAACAAGGATACCCTTAGTTGACTTCTGCGAGACTCTGTGAGCCAAACTGAGACAAGTCAGCAGCATTCCTACAAAGAAAAAATGCTTTTATTAATAAGAGAAAACCAAGGGGTCCAAGGTATGTTGAACATTTGAATAGCAACAGTGTTGAAGGAAATGGGTCTATGGTCTCTTCTACAGTGTATGCCCTCATGGAACAGCTATCACAGCTGTAAAGTTGATGCAAATTGTAGTTTCCACTGGCAAGGGAGGACCTCAAGCCAGTAAGTTATCTTGAAAAGCCACAGTAAGGACAGAAAACCATGCTGTGAACCATCCAGCTGTTCATAGAATCCCAGACTGCTTTGGGTTGGAAAAGACCTTAAAGCTCATGCAGTTCCAACCCCCTGCCACAGGCAGGGACACCTTCCACCAGACCAGATTGCTCCAAGCCCCATCCAACCTGGCCTTGAACACTGCCAGGGATGGGGCAGCCACAGCTTCTCTGGGCACCCTGTGCCAGGGCCTCATCCCTGGAACCACTTCTATCCCTGTTGCACCAAGGAGGACACATAAAGGAGAAAAGCCAACGCCAGAGTGTGGTGAACCACAGTGCCATCTTTCAACAGTTTCTTCATCTGATAGTCTCCAGTGTTAATCAGAAAAACACTTCAACTGCAGCTCTCCTCTGCACAGGTACCTCTAAGAATCCTGCCAACTGTCAGCAAGTCTCACTCCTTAAAGGGAAGCAGGAAAACTTCTAAGCAAAGAAATCAAGTGATCCAAGTCCCTAAACATCCAGCTTCTTTGATTTAGTACTTGAGGCTGAGGCTCAGAAAGCTTATTTATCCTGGGACGAAGCAGCCAATTAAACACCCAACTCTCCCGGAGGCTGTCAAGGATGTGTCAATCCCAGCCTGCCTTGGTTGCCAGCATGGGGTGACAACAAAAAGAATGAACAATGCACTCTTTGTAAGGCAAGACAGAGAATTACAGTCATCCAGGGAGAGAACAACATGCTGGCATCAACCTCTTATCTCTGTCTTGTATCTGGGGGCAGAGCGACACTCACTTTGCCATCCCATTGTCACCCCCACACTTGTGCATTGCTCTGCCTCCAAACATTGGCATGTGTGCTTTTTGCATACATCTTCTGTATATCTGCCCTCCCCAGACACCTGTGTAGCCTGGCAGCTCTTGGCAAGTCTACCAGGGCATACCCAGTACCCCTTTGCGGTGCTGCAAAGCATACATGATCCAAAACATCTGCATGCACAGCAAAGCCAGAGCAGCCAAGCATTGCTTTGCTGTCCTAATAGCCCCTTCAACAGCACCTCACTGCTGAGGGACCTCTCCAGAACCATATTTGATCCAGGTCAGGAAGAGGGCGATTCCTCACTAGCTTTTAGAATATAAAACTGACAACTGAAGGTTGGAAAAGACCTTCAAGATCATCAAGTCCAACCTTTAACCTAACACTGACAAGGGCACCACTAAACTGTTTGTGAACACCTCCAGGGACGGTGACCCCAGCACTGCCCTGGGCAGCCTGTGCCAATGCCTGACTGCCCTCTGGGGAAGGAATTGCTCCTAATATCCAGTGCATGCCTCCCCTGGCACTGCTTGAGGCAGTTCCACCTTGTCCTGTTCCTTGGAAGGAGAGATCAGCCGCATCCTACTGCTTCCTCGCAATTCAAACCTCTTTAGAGCACGTTTTCAGAAGCACAGACCTACTCTGTGTAATGAATTGCACGGCCTCATGTGCACAGCCAATATTGGTAGCTCGTTCAATGCAGGATTCTGACACATATCAAAACTGCAATGCAAAATGCCCAGTTTCATATTCCTGCATCAGCTTATGAAAAATGAAGATCCTGTCCTGCCTGAAATGATCATTTTCCTTTATGGGAAACGGATACAGATTTATAATCAAAGATTCATTGAATATTATCCAGGCATAAGCAGCACTTCCCAACAAAAGTGACCCTAAAATTTCAACTCTATACGTGGGATGGCCTCAGGGAAAACTTAATATCATTAATATTTCAATGTTTCTTTCCAGAACGTCATACATAATCATAGTGTTTTGTACAGGAGCACGGAAGTATGGAAGGAGAAAGACGTTGATGGTGTAGAACACAATTAATCTCTCCAAGCAGTAAAGTGACCCATGTGTCGTGAGGGTCACATTGAGAGAGTTAGAAAGTGTTCCTCTGAAAATGGCTTGTATTACAATGAGGCTGTTTATTCTATGGGGCCAGAACACATTAAAAATTACATATTCAGAAAACTGCCACAAAAAATTAGAGCTCAGCTTCTATGTAACCACAGCAGTGAACATGACCTGCTTTGGTGAAAGGTGTCCCTGCCCACAGCAATTGGCTGGAACTGGATGAGCTTTAGGGTCCCTTCCAGCCCAAACCATTCAGTGATTCTACGATTTATATCTAGCAGTAGGTCTCAAACCTTAAACCAAAGAGCAGCTAAAACAATTGTCGGTCCGTCTGCTCTTACTAAAGCTTTCTTTCCAAACCCAGTAACTGAGGATTGAGATGCAGCTGACGACAAGACAACCCTCAGTATAAACTTCCAGTAGCTGTTTAGAAGCTGCTTTGCTTCCAGGGAAGTGATTTAGCCTTCTGCCTCCCCATACAGGTCTCAAAGAGAGGAAGACCTGGAGGCAGAGCTGTGAGAACTCCAGAAATGCAAATATGTTCCCTAGATGACCATGGGAGGGCTCTGTGGAGACCTCCTGGCTCCTCCAGAAACCACTCTCTTAACACCGCTGTGTGACGCTATGAAAAGCCGCATGTCCCTTACTCAACATCTTGCATTCACTCATCTGCTAATTCATTAAACTCCAGATGGCTGTTAGCAGAAAATGAGGAATTTAGTCATGCCAGGACCATCTCAGGACTCTGAGACAGGCACTCACAGTCAATGGTTGTATCTACACAGCCCTTTCCCTTTGATACAAGACAATTTGCAATTTTCCCAGTCTCAAAGACGGGTCTGTCAGCCTCACAGGGGAGAAATAAGCTCTTAATTGATGGTACAATACCCCAGGAGAAAGAAAGCAAGCAGCAAGCAAACAAAAAATGATCCTGATTCTCATTCCTTCTGCACAATGACCCCAATTATACCATATCACATCGTTTGCATTGCCACAACACAGCCTTTTATATCTGCTTGAGTTGCCATTTTAAACCACTTAATCTCAGCTCACCTGTAAAAAAAGGCTGGTAGGAAATGAGACGCTTTCTGCTGATGCTGTTAAGGGAGCTAATTTCAATTCCAAAGCAAACAAGATTTATGCAAGTTAATAGCCTGAGCAGTCCAGGAGCCATCTAGAGTAAGGCTCCTGTTGCTCTGTTTTAATAATCCATGGGACAATCCCAGGTATTTACATAAATTGGATCCTCCAGATCTTATCTAATTTCCAGGCAAGGATTTCCACAGGGGGAGACAACATTTACTGCTTATTTCAGAAGCACGCACACAACTTCCACTGGCTTTGCATGTGCCCCTGAAACATCTGGGGCAGCAGAAAGACAGTTTCCCGCTTGGTGCTTACTTGCCAGGACTGAACGCCACACCAGTGGTAAAAACAAAGTTGGTTTCAGTGTCTGCAGAGGCAATGGTTTACTCCTTCTCCCACTGCAAGGGCTGCTGGTACAAGAAGCTGGTATTCAGCAGCTCCAGTATTTACAAGCAATGCAAACTTCTCTACATGCATAATATACTGCATTTCAATTAGGCCAGAGGTCTGAATAATTACTAAATTAATCTGTCATTAAGATAGTTTAACTCCTGCAGTTTATTGATCGTGCTGGAGAAACATCCAGTTCCTGCCTCTCTTATGGCAACATATTGAAAAACAGACAATTTCTGCAGCCCCAGAAGGAAATATTTCCTTATGCAGAGCCTGGTTTTCCTGAGGAGCTGATCACAATGAGCTATCTCCAGTTTCAGGACAGTTCATAGTCCTTCCCCACAAACATTTATGTAATTACATTGATAGCATTCCTAACAGCAATCAATGCAATTTGTCAATCCTTGTGTTTGCTTCTCCAAGCACTTGCCAGGTGCAAGGTAGTCTGTGGGTGAGGATGCGCGTGTTTCAATATCCCAGTTCTCACACTCGCTTACACAGCCTCAGGACCTGTGCTTCCAAAAGCACGACCCGAGCCCCGCGGCTATGCCCATCCCACCTGGGCTACCCAGCAACACACGTTTCCGATTGTGGAATGAACAAAGTCCCAAAGAAAACAAAACACCTCCAAATCCATGTGCGATATCGCACAACCCAGCACCAAAAATGAGAGGACGAGCCCCTCTGCCACCCAACAGGGAAATGGACAAGGTTCATTCAAGCCAGTGGAAGTTGTGTGCGTGTTTCTGAAATAATGGACAAGGTTCCATTTCCCACCTGTGGGAAATGTACTTTGGGGGGATTTATAGAAAACTGGGATCTCACAGAAGTTGTAGTATTAAGGAGTGTTGGCATGCACAGGATTTGCTCTACCATGTTTCTCTAGGCAACTCAACCTGCCACCTTAGCACACAGTTAAAGGAGTAATGAGGGTGGAGACACCCATGGCCAGGCTCTGCTGTAATCCCTGCAGGGAGGGGAACATGATGGTGATGGACACGATGATGGAACATGCAGCTGATAAATCATAGAGCAGCTGTCAGTGGAAAAGAAAAGGGAAGATGTCCCTTCCTGAGTCAGCAATGCTGGTGAAATTGCTTTCCTCAGATGAACTCCTTATAATCTCATTGTAATATCCACACACACCTCCATCCCAAAGTTACCCACACCCAAGTTATGACCACATCTCCCTGAGCATGTGCTATTTTGTTGACTTTAAGAGAAAGGGAAAGAATTTTACCCCAACGAGTAACAAAACTGGAAACACAGTAGCTCTCTGTGGCCAGAGTCACTCAAGCTCCACCTGAATGTAAAGATGCATAAAAGTAAATAAAGGAGGGGAGAAGTTGGGTAAACTCCACTGTAACTGATGGGCTAAACCTGTCTTCTCCTGTATAGGCATGCCTCTTGGGTCAGAACTCAGTTCTACGCACACTAAATGGTCAATTCACGCTAACCTCTGTTTGGAATATCCAGGATTTGAGGGCCTGACCAGAGCAGCATCAGTCCCTCTCATGCCCTTCTGCCTGAGTGATCAAAGCAAAATGCAGCACCAGGCAGGCTCTACCAGACCTTCCTGCAGGAGCACCTGCAAGGGGGTGGCCACGAACCTGAAGGGGTAAGGGGCTGCAGCAGTGGCCTAGCTCTGCCTTGCTTTTGTTCAGGGTAAGAATCCAGCCTGCCCTGCATCCCCAGCCTGGTCCTGCATCCTCTGTGAGATAGTGACCCCCTGTGGAAAGCTTTTAGGTTACACATGTGAGGCTGCAGGAGGCGAGAGCACTAGCTCTGCACTGGGGATAGGAAGGCTTTTACCTAGCCCCAGGTATCTGGGACCCTTTTTTCCTGCTGGTGATTCATCCCTTACTTTCATTCGCCCTGCTCTTCCCTGTTACCCATGCCCTGTCACCTTTCTGAAGATCAGTAGAGACACGAGAGGCGAGAAAGACCACAGCACCGAACATAGAACCATAGAATGGTTTGAGTTGGAAGGGACCTCAAAGCTCATCCACTTCCACCCCCTGCTATGGGCAGGGACACCTTCCACTAGAGCATGTTGCTCAAAACCCCATCTAACCTGTCAAGAGCCACCAAAGAAGGCCCATCCCAGGCTCTGTGCATCCAGCATTTGGCTACATCAGCAACCTGATGGCAAACCCACCTGAGCAATCACCAAGTAAAAGCCATGTACCACCTTACCCAGGGGGCTGCAGCCAAGAGCAGCCCTCCACCCTGGACCTGTTCTCCAAAACCAGAGACTGGGGTTGTCCCCAAACAGTCCAGACTGGACTACAAGAAGGACTGAGTGAGGTTTCCTCCAGCCTTCATGCAGGAGCAGTGCCTGTTAATCTTTCCCAGCCCTAGTGACACAAGTGGGATGGTCAGACACCATCTATCTCCCAGGAGAGCTTGTGAGACATCTTCCACAAAACAGCACGGATGCCCCAGGAAAAAGCAGATGCTGATGATCAATCCCATGAAAGAGCAACAAAAATGTCAGCAGAGGGATGTTATGGTCACATCTGCATCTTATGGTCACATCTGCATCTTATGGGACTGGTCTCAGACCCCATCACACAGCACCTTCCCAAGGGTAGACATTCCCTCAATATTCCCTGCCAAATAAAATATACAAACCTTGCTTGCGTGGGTCAATATTTCACACCAAGGTCCAGTCTGTGTCCTTCTGCTGGCTGAAGCAAGGTTTCTGTGGCTTCAGGGAGATTTGGGAGCACATCTCATTGCAACACCCTTTGCTGCCTTCATCAGAAGCCCCCATAGACAGCAAGGTGGCCTGCCACAGCTCCCACACTGGCTGTTTTGGGGAGTGTAAGGGTGCAGGACCAGTTGCCAGCCCCATGACCAGTCTCTGGACCCACTGACAGGAGTCACCCCCAGGGCTGGCCCTTGCTCTCCAGCTCATGGCACCAGGAGGAGAGAGAATGCTCGCCAGGTGCTGTAGCCTTTTCCATGCCAGGTTCTGCCATGAGCATCACTCTCAGAATGGCCAAGGATGCTGAGGACTGCATCCCTGAGCCACAGCTTTGCGGCAGCTCAGCCCTTCCCATCCTGTCCTTGTGCATCAGTTCTGACTGGAAGCCCTCCAGATAGCCAAAATATAGGGAGCTGGCATCCTTGTCATCGTTTCTCCCCTTCTAACACCAGTCACGTTCAAGCACTGTGTGCTTTTACCCACTCTGAGGACAACCAGGCTCATTTCAATGCCCTCAATATAAAATGTGGCATGGATCTGAAATGTGACCAAACATATCAGTTTAAATATGGAATATCTGCCTCTGCCCTCCTGTGCTGCAGTCTGGGTTTCTCTATAGCAGCTGCTTCCCTCAGTGAGTGCAGGCTTTAGGTTTTACTCCCATTAAAGTTGGTAATCAAGGGGTCAAAAGGAGATTTTCCCAAGAGCTCTTGATGCGTGCTGGATTGCTGCAAGAACGGCTGTGCTCCTTTTCCTCTAATATCCATACTCTGCTGCTTCTTGCTTTTGCCGCACCACAATCTGCAAGAAGCATTTACAATATTTGGGAGGGAGTAGTTTAAAATGGCACAGAGCAAAAAGAGCCTCTTGCCAGTTCTCCCAACTGAGATCCCAGACCCAGGTTTGCTCAAAAGCCTCTGAACAAGCCAGCTGGGCTAAAAGCAGGTCAGAGCAGCAGCAACATCACATTCCGTTATCCTCAACATTCCACAGAAGAAATCATTTCCACTGAGCCACCTGAGGTGTGCAGGAGACAGTGTCAGATTGAATAGGAAAAGCATTTCCAACTATGTTCCCTGGCTAAATCAAAAAGCAGCAGAAAGACCTACTATTGAGGGAGGAAAAACAGACAAGAAAGCATCTGCAGTCATCTTAACCAGCCCCATGGGATTTAGCAAGGGAAGGTCAGTGTGATTAACCAACCTGCCAAGCCACGCTCAGAGGTCCAAAGCTAATTTCATTTTATCAGCTGCTGCGCTTCCTAAGAGGAGCCTGCTCCCGAAGAGCTCACACACATCCCTTCTTGGACCAGCCCTGTGACCAAGTGCCTCTGCACAACTGGTGCTTGGTACATGCAGCTTCACTCAAACAAGCTGCCACACGGTATGTGAAGAACATCCTTCCAAATGGCTCTGGTGCCCGCTCTCCTCCAGAGTAGATGGACTCAGAACTAGCACTGCTGCATTCATAAACCCAGCCAAATTTTTATCCAGCCTCTTCCTCCACTTCCAGTAATTGCTTCAACGGCTGGGGCACCTTTTCCTCTATATGCTACAGGAGTCAATAGCCACTTGTGTAATTTAGCTATATATTCTGCTACCACAGACTCACCCCACCTTAAGGCATTAACATGCCACCAAAGAAGTCTTTTTGCCTTTTGGATATTGTTTTCCTGGATTTTATACAATTCTCCCATAAGAATAGACAACCTAGCAGGAATAGAATAAGCAGGATCATGGTTAGCAATAGCTTCCTGAATCTTATCAAACAAATGTTCCCAATCATCCTGAATATCATGATATTCTGATAGATTTGCTGGAGGTGTACTCTGAGAACTATCTAATTGTCTAGAAGCTACTGACTCTTCTGTGCTCTTTCTCAACAGCACAGTTGGCTTCATCCAGCTTGATTGGCCATTGACAAACTGACACCAGGCTCACTAACCACAGAAGTCCCCTGATGTTCCTGTGTGACAAAATCATGGTGCTTTTGGCACTCAGAGATAGGAACTTCCCTAGGCAGCTGCTGGAAGTGCTCAAGGCCAGGCTGGACAGGGCTTGGAGCAACCTGCTCTAGTGGAGGGTGTCCCTGCCTGTGGCAGGGGGTTGGAACTGGACAATGTCCCTTTAAGGTCCCTTCCAACCCAAACCATTCTATGATTTATCAGCTGGTAGGGAAGAGGGGACAGTTCCTCCTAGCAAGGCACAGCACAAGGGCATCATGAGATGCTAGTGGGTTTTTTTCCAGCTGGAAGCAGAGAAAGGTTTCCCCATCATCAGTGTTACACACACATGCACCCACACTCACTCTGGCAAGGTCAAAAACCAGCACCCAGCACACACCCCACGACTCTTGCACCAGTTTATCATGGAGATTGACAGTTGAGCTTCTCCTTTTCTTCCCTGTTACAAAATCCTACAGTAGGAGCCTACCTGCTGGCAGAGGCTGAGCAATGCCATGCCAGTTAGTGCCAACACCCCAGAGAGGCTTTCGCAAGCATCACACTATGCCCCAGGTCCTGCACCAGGGTCCACCACCACACCAAGCCATGCCCCATGTCAGAGGGAGAGAGCAGAGAGATGCTTACAAGGGATTTGCAATGTGGATCCGGCAGGTTGGCTGCTCTTTCACTCAAGCAAGGTGAGCACCAAGAGTCTTCTTCATCCCTCCTTGCCCAACCTGGGACCATGGTGCCTGCAGAGGAGAAACAGGCACCTGCCTCCAAATCTACCAACCAGAAGTACATCACCAAAGCTGGGCAACAAAAGTCATGGAGGGGTTCATCAGGGACCCAACTGAGGACACTTCCCCGTTCAATCCTGCAGAAATGATCTCCGGATCACCATTGTGCCCTGCAAGGAAAAGGATCTGAAGTCTTAACTCTCTAGTGTCATCATCAAGACATAAAGCACCAAGACTCACAATCCTATATAGGTTTGATCAGTAGATTTGATCTCCTGAAGGATTCACACTACAGTGATTCTAAGGCTTTGCATGTTAATGATGAAATGCAAACAACCCAGCATCTTCAGACACTCACTAAGAGGTCTCCATGCCTTAGGCTAAGCAATATTGTACATCCTGAGCACATGTACGTTGTCAACAGCACTGTGTGACCCAGCCCTAGGGCTGCAAGGTGACCTGGATCCTCACATGGTCACTTCCTTCCATAATTGCAGGAAATTGCAATTTAGGCTGTGCACAGAAGGAAGTGTCCTACCCAGCAGGAGCGCTGATATAGCTTCAAGATCCCAGAAAGACTCTGCAGAGCTGCATCCCAGAGAGCAGCACACAGGGAGTATGAGCCAGGAGCTCAAGGACCCAGTGCTGGCCACATGCTGCCCAGCAGGGCATGGTCCCATGGGGTCTTGGAATGGCCAGGGTGTGACCTGGCCCCAGGCCACACAGACAGGGTCCATTAACAGCCCCAGAGACAGGAAGGGGATGAAACACAACCAGAGTCCTTCCAAGGAGCCCAGCCTGGAACAGGAGAATGGGCTGAGGACAAAGCTACAAGGCAGGCCAGAAGTCCATGCAGCAGCCAGGGCTGGAGATAAAGACTTACCTAATACAGCTCAGACAAGCTTAAGCTTAAACATCTTGGGCCACGGTCAGAGAAAGTATGTGGTTAAGGGTGCCAGGTAAGGTGAAAAAGCCAAAGGCAACCTGTGTCACATTCCCCAGTGCTGTCTGCGATCTGCAGCCGTCATCGTAAATCTGCTTTTTATCACACTCACACACTTCATATGAAGCCACACAGGTTGAAAGGTGCCAGTGCCATCAGGTGGAATCCGTATTTTAGCTAATGAGGATATACCCCTGTTGCCTTCAACTGAGCAGGCCATAGCTGGGGCACAGCAATAATGCCCACATGCTCCAGAAACTTCCTGACTTTCCCAGCTCCCTTTGCTGAGCTGGGAGCTACAAGTCCATGTGAGCACAGCACAGCTCTGATCCCACCTATGTTTAAGGAAGCACAACCCTGGAAACGATCCATCAGGTGCAAGCAAAGCATAACAAGGGACAGCATGAAATAAGCACTTCCTTAGTCACTTGTTCACATCTGTCACCAAGATTTGAAGAAGTCAGGCAGCTAAAACTGAGGACCCATTGTTCAGCTGAACAAGCTTCCACCAGCCAGCCAAGAAAGACCTGCCAAGCAAAATGCTTTTGGCAGGGGAACTTCCATAAGTGCCCTTAGCCTATTGCAAATGCAAAGTAGCACAGCCCACAGTGGAAGGTACTTCAATTAGGTCAGGCTTTTTTGGCATTTGGTCTGAGTGGAGAACACATACAGACAATCGCCGAGGCTGATACTCAGCAGCTTGTGAGGATGGGGTAATCTGTGCCATTCCTTCATGCCCTTACTCATTGGCATTTCAACATGAGAACACAGGATCTTTGAATTTCAGGAGCTCATGGCACTCAAACTCATTTTCCCTGGCACAGCCACTCCTTCTCCCCACACACTGTTCACAGCTGCCGGCTAACAGAGCTAAAGTGGTAGAAAATCTTGGTTACATCCATCTGCAAGCTGATGTCTTGCCTAGTGTCCAGCCCCTTCACCACTGCCCAGTGCTGTAATAGACTGAAAAATGGGAAATAAGCACGTAGGAATGAAGGGAGTTGTTAGAAAAATGACAAGTGAGGGCACCCAAGCAGCTTCGCACTAGAATTTCCTGGATCAGCAGGGTTTCTGATGTAACAACACATCAGGCAGACACCTGCAGTCACTGACTTGGCTGGCAAGAGGAACAGGATATCCTTGTGCACAGCACTCAGATGGAATGAGGCAATGATGGAGGGGGAGAAGCATAGGGACTAATTCTCACCATATCTGAGCACATCCTGGATGGAGATCTTTGTCAGGCAACCAGCTCATCCCCCTGACAGCACAAATCAAGATCTGGCCTTGAGCTCACTGCAAGCTCACAAAACTTGGACATGATGGGAAGTCGCATTTCCCTCAAAAGCAAGGGCAACCCACAGAAAATGCATTCTGAGGGAGCTGTAGTTCCCACTAGAAGCTTGTTTTCTGGTTAGTCTTATTCTGCTCTCCATCAGACCCAAGCCCCCAAATCCTCCCAGACTCAAAGGTGTGGTTGGCTGTATTAGCTTTCACTTGAAGTACCATTTTTTAGGCAAATAACAGCATCCTTACACTTCTCACCCCAAGGTGCCTTCTCTACCATCAGATCACTTCTGCAGCTCTTCTCTGCACCCCTTCCACCTTCCTTTCAAAACAGGACCACCAGGTCCGGGCACAGGACTCCTGGCTTCAGTGTTAACACAGGCATGACAGAACATTGGAACCAATTTATCCCTGGGCGAGATTTGCCAAAAGGGGTATGGTTACTTCAAAACACCGAAAAGCAAAGACACAAGAAATGGACTATTACAACTCTGCAAAACAAGAAGCATCCTCCAGTGGTAACTCAAGCACCTGAATAATCACAGCCCCAGTACAAGCTTTGACTTACCTGCCCAAGATCAGGAGCTCCACACTGCAGTGTTTCCAAAAGGAGAGTGTTTCTTCAGTGAAAACAGCTAAGAACTTCCTATTCTAAAACCAAAGGCTAGGCTGAGGGAACAAAGAGGGATGGGTTCTCTCTTCTGGCTGGGACCCCACATTCCTTCTAACATCACTCTTTAGGCATTATAGACTGGATCACAAACAAAAGCAAACCTTCCCTCCTACCCAGCCAAAGCTCAAACAAAACCACACATCACAACAATTATGAATTATTTTTTTATGTTTACAGTAGTCACTCTAACAGGGATACCAAGGGGCTTTTTTTAATCAGAATTCTGATGTTGGATTTACTTCATTAGGAAAGCTGTATAAAGACCAAAACAGCTGCTCTAAAATGTAATTACAAAGAATAAAGAGTTGAGATCATACTGTGCTTTAAAGGAAAGTTACCTAGTTTAACTTGCATAGCACAAGCATACATAAGTAGTTAACAGGCATTGATAAAGCCCATCTTAATTTGTGTTATTGCCTTTATTTTTTTCAGTCTGAGCAACCGGTTGCTGGTCTCTGCTGGAACGAGATAGGTTTATTGGCAGCTGCTGCCCAGTAGTTTGATTTGGTTTAGCCAAGGAACAGTGTACACAACGAAGTTGCAAGTGGTGTGCTAAGGAGAAAAAGAGAAAAAAGCAATTAGAAGATTAGAGCAAAGGTTGGTAACACAGTTTTATGCAGTTACAGCAATTTATCATCCCATGTGATCCCAAATGTATGCAACTTCTGTGGCTCTCATTCTCCTGAGAAGTATTCTGCAACACCACCCCTGCCAGGTCCTACTCAGGATGAATCATTTCTCTCAAATAAACACTAACAGAGAAGCTTCTGAAGCTCAGGCTGCCTCCTTTACCCATTGACCCAGCTTTCAGCATGGTTAATACTCCAGCATAAGCTCTCAGGCACAGGTAATCATAACCTGCACAGCTAATCTCTATGTGCAAGTGTCAAATCATTAGAGCTCTCAGCTAGAAGCTTGCGCATACCACTAAGTGCTTAACTTGTGCAGTTATACTTCTACGTGCAGGCAGAAAGGGCATCTACACAAAGAAGCTAAGCCTGTTGCTGTGATTAATAGAAGTAATGAAGTGCTATGGAGGAACTAGACTCAGCCCAGACCAAGGCAGCACATAGCACTCTCACCTGAAAAGCTAAAGTACATCTTAAAGAACACTCCTATTAGACAAGACTCCCATGTAACAGCCTGCTGGGCACGGAGAAGAGGGGCAAACCGCCTCTTGTGACCAGTACCTGGCCAAAAGCACTACCTACATGTCAGCATTCCCCTCCCCAGGAATGGGTGCCAAGTCATGCATGTTTACATCACCACAGGATAAGAAGACCTAAGAATAGTATGGGAGCTCAAGACACCAACCTGAGGCAGGAGACCTGTAGGTCTGACAGAGCTTCTTCCACGTGTCTTTGTGACCTAGACTATGAGCACTCTTTAAGAGCACTGAGGCACACACGTGCAGTACAGCTCAAGATCCCCACTTACAAAACAGGCTAAAAGGCCCTGCCTTCTCTGTCAGTGTCATCTGACAGGACAAGTTCCACAAGGGCAGAATCTTGCTAAGCACAAAGGTATGAAGGCGTCTGATCTCGGCTGGGGCAGACAAGGGACACTGACCATACCTCTCTGTACTAAGCCAGCTGGAAGGAAGGGGCTGGAAACCCAGGGGCCAGCTCTGGAGCTTACCTTAGCCATGTGTGGTGCATCATGGAGAGCACAGCTCTGGAGATCAGTGGCTGGCTTCGGGCAAGTTGTTCGTGCAATCTCCACCTCCATTATGTACTTGACTCCAGACACAATCTGCAACAAGACAAGCAGACAGAAGCAGCTTTATTTGCAGCACAGGCAGAAAGGAGAGGAGCCTAACAGAAAGGCAGTTTTCTGGTTACATGCTGGAAACCAGAATCCAAAAGCATAGAGGGGATTGTGCATGAAAACCTCCACAGAAGAGGCGTTTGGCACCCTTGCAAAAACAGAAACTAAATCCAAGTAAACAAGTCCCACGGTGCAGCTTCCTTAGCCTGTAAACAAAGTCATATATTAACCCATCCACAACACGAGTTACACACAGCACTCAACAGCATTCAAGATCAGATCAACAAGACCCAAGCAAAGAAAAGAAAACCTTTTACTCACCTTCTGCAGAAGAAAAGCCTCAGCTTCAGCAACCCCCCAAACCTGAGGCCTGCTCACTCCTCCAGAGAGCACAGGCCTCGTTCCCCTCGGGCTGACACGGCCGATCCCTCCGCTGCCCCGGCCACTGCCCGCCCTGCCGCCGCTCCCAAGCCCGCCCGGCACCCACCTGCCTCTTGGCGCTGATGACCCGCACCACCCGGCTGGAGTACATGTCGTTGCTGGCCCGGTTGTACTCCGTCATGGCGAACTGCAGGGCCCGCTGCAGGCCCTCATCGTTGTCGGCGTTGGCGATGTCCACCGGGGCCCCCACCAGCCGCGGGCGGTCCTGGCCGCCCTGCACGGCGCAGACGAACACCAGTGCGACAGCCAGCAGAGAAAAGCACACCCGACCTCCGGCCATGGCTGCGCAACTTACGGTCCCCTCCGCGGCCGCTGCTGTTTTAAAGGCGGCGGGGCGGGGCGGGCCGCGGCCTCAGCCCAAAGCACCGCCCCGGCCCGCCCGCACTGATGCCCCGCCCGCACTGATGCCCCGCCCGCCGGCAGCTCAGGGTTTTGCGAAGGCGGCCTCGGGCATGGTGGGATGGGTGCTTGCTGCGCGGCTAGCTCCTGAGGGGGTGGGAGTGACCCCGGGCAGGCTCCACGGACAGGAGGGTGTCTGAGCAGGACCCCCCTCGAAACACCTCTCCTTTGTCTGCCCTCTTTTATCACAGAACCCGAGACTGGTTTGGGTTGGAAGGGGCCTTAAAGCTCATCTAGTTCCACCCCTGCCATGGGCAGGGACACCTTCCACCAGACCAGGTTGCTCCAAGCCCCATCCAACCTGGCCTTGAACACTGC
>JANRGW010037491.1:0-36578 GCA_024733675.1 Psilopsiagon aymara
TGCCGGGACACGGGCGCAAGAACCGGCACGAGCGGAGGCCGCGGAGGGGACGCGTCGCCCCGCGGCCGCGGGGACATGGGCTGAGTTGAGGCAGGAACGGCCCGCAGGCCTCGGCCGGAGACTGTCCGGCCTTGTGCTGTCACTGCGGCCGGCCGCTGTCCCGCGGGATTGGGAAAATAGGGGGGAAAACCCGCGGCAATAGCTGATCCCCTCGGGAGAGCCTGGCTGTGCGCAGAGAATGGGGGTTTAGTGTCATCACACTCTCCTTTCCTCCCCAGCCCCCGTTTCTGTGCGGGTGTTGAAGGAGGGTGGACAAGCACCTTCCAGGTCTGGGGATGAGTAACTCCCCGTTACCGGCTGCCCTGGGATACCAACTGCCAGGCTGCTCTGACAAAACCCCTGCAACTTTTCCTGCTTGTGCAGAACATTTTCAATTCAAAATTCTCGTGCTACAAATTGCCAGAAGTCTGTATGTTAATGTAGAAAGACTCTCCAAGGAGAAGCAGTACATAAAAGGTTCCTGTGAAAGGGTTTTAAAATCCCAAATATAGTAGGCGTTAAAAACTATGTAAACATTTGTTGGGCATTTGGACACAATTTTTCTGCAGTTAGGTGACTTTATATGGCATGTTTTTCCTCCCCTGCAAGTCATTTTAAGCTGATTTCACATTAAAATAGAGGCATTCTGTTTGCTTGCAACTGCTAACGTTATTCAACGGAGAACCTGGAAAAGAGTTAAACTATTGCAGTGTGGGAGATGAAGCTGCTTCCCAAAAAATGTTTGAAATTACATAACT
Organism: Psilopsiagon aymara; assembly: GCA_024733675.1. Classification (NCBI taxonomy): domain Eukaryota; kingdom Metazoa; phylum Chordata; class Aves; order Psittaciformes; family Psittacidae; genus Psilopsiagon; species Psilopsiagon aymara. The sequence goes on from JANRGW010037491.1 coordinate 798, forward strand.
TTTTCCTTACAATTTTGTTCTCAAATACATGGTGAAATGTAAAGCGTAAAATCTTAAGAGATACACGCTGACGCAAATGAAACCCTGCAGTAAAACGTATGGCGTCTGCAGCCCCACTCTCCAAACTTCAACATTCTTCATACATGTTTATTATAATCCTCTGGCAGATTTGCAAAGTAATTGTTCATGTAAATCACCCAGCAACATGTTCTCCCCCCCAAGTTCTTTTGTAGGATTGTCTGATAAAGTGCTTTATGAATAGAAAAGCAATAATTCATGTACAAGAGGTGAATTTGTCATGTTGAAAATGGGAGGTAACGTGCAGTTGCACGATGAGGCACACAGTGGGATCCCCGAGACAGGGAGAGGAAAACTGACAGATTATGTGTGGGACTCCCTCTGTACCCATCAGCAAAAAAATCAGTTCGGAGCAGCAGAGATGTTTATATATGGAATGCGAAGGAAAGTAGTACCAGAATTTAAAGTTTGTTACAAAGTCTGCCTCGATACTTGAGTGCTGGGGCCATGCTCGGTAGCACCTCACTAATATGCACGCAGAGAACCTTTCCTGACTTCATAAACCTTCAGTTTTTCTCAAGCTGCAAATGCCATGACTGAATCACAGTCAAAGAGACAAACCGCTCTCACAAATTTTAGAGAATGCAAAATTCTGAAAAGCAAGTACTTTTGTCCCATTCACACTAATTCAGGCATGGTTTTCTCTGTAATCTTGGTTTTATTATTGTTACTGAGCATGTAGCCCAAGTGAATGTTCATTTGGCAGTTGTCTTGCATATGAAGGGTTAAAATCACTAGGTATTTTGTCTGATGACTTGGCTAAACATCTTACAAGTAGGGCTTGAGTGGAAAATATTTAAACAAGGGTTATTCCCCTTTGCTTCTCTGCTCTAGTGAGACTTATTAATGTCTTTTTATTTTAAACCAGGAAATGATGCCCCCCACACCTTAAATATCAGCCAGCTCGTATGTGTGGCTGAAGCTTTTCCAGGTTTTATTCACATTATGACAGACAAACCGTGAAGAAGATCGATAACAATGAAAGTGCAGGTTTCAACATGTGTAAACCTTGATAACAAACACACCCCTTGTCACCTGTAGAATAATATTACAGAGATGTATTTTCAAAAGGCATAAGCCTCTCTGTGCATGTGTTTTTAAAACGAAACCGCAAAAGCCGGTCATAAACAAAGATGAGAAGGACAAAATATGTCTTCATAGTTTCAAGTAGACAACTCTAATGAAAGACTATCTCTCAGAAAAAGTTTGTTACTGTATCTGTATAAAAAATGCTTGCATGATACATTTTGCATTTCAAGTTCAAATAAAGCAGATCAAGAAGACGTCAATATCAATCTGTTTATATTCACCCCAAAAACTGCAGAGAACTTAATAAAGGCAAAAATATTTTCACAAACTTTTTTCAGGCAAATTATTTATTTATGAAATAATTTACAAAGAAAATTTTTACCTCATGGCTTAGATACATTGCATATGCTTATGATTGACACAATATGTTCGGGCTCAAAGGCCCATATAGCCTTTTTTTTTCTTCTTTTTTCTTTCTTTTTTTTTTTTTTTTTTTTTTTTTTTTTTTTTCCAATCCTAGCAGGAATATTTCAAAACAGCCAACTAATTCATGAAGGCATACAGTAATTTTTTTACAGTTGTTTCCAATATAGAAAATTAAATTGTGTATATTGTTTTCATTCAAATATTTGTTGATTTGTTGTTAGAATCCTTTGACGTTGACATGCCACAAATTGCATTAGGAGAAATATTGGAGATTTATTTTCATTTATCATCTTCTGCTGTCAAACATTTGCAAAACCACTTAAAGCAAGTTTTATTTTACTTTATTTGAAACTCATATTCTGCATGGTAGTAGGTTGTTGTTGTTGAATTACCAAGTTCAGCTTTCTGTAATAGGTAAGAGCTGAGGAAATGAAGGAAAAGCAGCGTAGCAAGAAGATGCAGAGAAAGTGCTGCTTTCACTGAGAGGCATGAACAAAGTAACTTCTAAATAAATCTCCTTTTTTTTTTTTTTTTTCACACTCAGGCACATTCTCCATTGAGGGAGAATACAGAGGCCAGTCACAGTTGCTTCTTGAAGGAAAACAGTATAACAGTCATTGTTTATCAAGATGACATAACATGCCATTTATGCCTTTATTGTTTAATGCAGTTTCTCTTGTAGTTTACTCAGCGTAGATACAAAGAGGGATTAACAGTTAAGCATAAGCATACTTGTTTTACAATTTCAGCCTTTTAGTGCATAACTTACTTACTTAAAGTACTAGAGCCTATAATCACAATGATTTTACCTGATGGAACATGCATTTCAGAAATATAATCCAACTGTTTACCCTAACACGTCATAAATCGCAATTCTTTACAAAAACCTCAGAGAGTGACATCCACTGCTCTTAAATGCCTGCTGCTTTAGCACACATCATCAAGAAAGCATTTCTGTATTATTCTCGCTCCTGTTGGTAGTATATCACATGAATTTGAAAGATCATTTTCTTATACTGTCTTCAGTAATGAGCATTTTGAGGAGCATTTAGTTATGTGTCTGAGGCACTCCAGTGTGAGCTTCTTGGGAATATAAACACAGCAACTTGCAGGATTTCTGCAGACCCACTTCTTTTCCTTGCACAACTTTTGTCACATGAAATCATTTGGAAACTTTTGTTCCCTTTCTTATGCCCTGCACAGAGTCAAGTTTCTAAACTTCAAGTTCTGCAGCAAAGGCAAAAAACTACTACTGATTTTCAAAGAAATGGGACTGAGGACCCTAATGATGTGGTTGAAGCTTCTCTGAAAAGAGTTTGTGCATCATGATAGACAAGGCAGCGCTGAGAACAGCCAATGAAACAGCATGCAACAGAAGAGCTAATACCGTGGCATCATCCCAGATTCAACAGATGTTTTCTAGGGGGACTGGATATCTGGTAATGGGAAATGGAACCTTTCTCTTATGTGTCACTGGTTTTAACACAGGCCAGTACTGATGGAAAGTCAATAATGTCTGATGCTTGTTTGGTAGCTTTCGCCAACTGCATGGTAGAAGTATGTCCTTGCGACCATAGCACATTGTGGCTGGCCAGGACTTCCCAGTGGCACTGCTGATGAGAGGGCTTTGCATGGAAATGCCTGAAAACCCTTTCCTCTGAGAGGGATCTCCTGGGGAGGAATAAGGAACACCGACTGGGCATAGACTGCTCCTGCTAATGACATGTCTGCAGGTAGTAAAATAACTGGCAGCAGCAAAAGATAATTTATCACTTTACACTATTGTAAAATCTGCTTGAAAATTAGAAATGATAAAACACCAGAATCCCTGAAATCATTTACATGCAGGAATCCACATAATTGTGTAGATCTTGATCTTATGTAAAAGGCATTCATCCAAAGCTCTGAAAAGCCTCACATGCGCATATGCATACATATGGAGTAGCATACAATGAGTGCCTCCCAACAAATACCAATAAAACAGGTGGCTGCATTTCTTTCCACATTTCACCCACAAGTTCAGCAAATCAAAACAACCTGAGCCCCCTGTCCTGTCATCACCCCCTGCCAGACAGAGCTACTACCTTTCTCTGCCTCAGTTCCATATTCATCTTCCCTCCAGCATTTTTGAGAAGGTTAATCTGGATCTGTTCAAAGTGCATTGTAGTAAATGAGAAAAGTAAAAAGTTGCAAATGAGTTTAATAATCTTTACTTCAGGTCCTATGTACAAATATTTTTTAAATCTCATTCCTAATGTTTGTTGCTATGAAATTGTCATGTTCTGGACATAATATTAAAACTCACTACAGTATCTTCTAATATAAAGAAACAGTTCAGTGTGGTTAAAGTTTTCGGCTCAAAATGAGTTTTCTTTCCTTTGATTTTTTTGTAAATAATCTTTTCCATTCTCAGTGTGTTCAAATCTTCATTTTAATGTGACAGACTACAAGCAATGTGTTTTTATTGCAGAAAAGATTGATTTACATACTTACTGATGTGAAGTCTCAGATTAAGTTTAGGATAAGGAAATATCCTTCAAATATATATATATATATATATATATACACACATTTTACTTTGCAGGAAGTACACTTTCCATTCCAAGACAAATGTCAAATACATACACACAATGTATGGCCCAGGAGGTACAATAATAACTACTGAGAATCTCAGAATCTCAGACGCAGAATGCATTGGTAAGATTACCAAGATGCTGTCACTATTTCGAAGTGGAGGGAAAATCACACAACATGGCAACGTAACATGTGGTCTTTAGTGGTCTCTATCACTCTCTTATGAAGCTCTTTCAAGCATTCACTCAAATAACCAGTTAATCAAACTTAATATATCTAACTTTCAAAATGCACAGTGTTGTGTAAGGAAGGGCTTGACCCTAATATTGCCTTGCCCTCTGTATCATAAACCAGTCCATCTTGTAAAGACATGATCTGATGAACCACTGTGTGCTAGAGGTGATTACTGATAGGTGGAAATTTGCCTTGCATCAGCTCCTGAACTTGGACTGAGGGATTTTTGGAGCAGAAGGAAGAACGTCAGCATGTTTGCAGAGTCAGAGAAACACAGAATGGCTGAGGCTGGAAGGGACCTCTGCAGGTCATCTTGTCCAATGTCCCTGCTCAAGTGCGTCCACCTACAGCCAGCTGTCCAGGACCCAGTTTCTCCATTTGGAGCCTTCCTAGTTCCCCAGTAGTGAACACAACTGCTCGGTTCAGGTTGTTCCTGAACCTAGACAACTCAAAGGAGCTTTCTAATCTGGGTGAGAAGCACACCCTGACCCACTTTCTGTCTGACTTCTGCATAAGAATAAGCACACATCCTCAGCTCTGAAATTTAAATATGATACTTCTTTTAATGCTTACTCTTTGGAAACAGGTAACCTAACAAGAATGCCACCTTGATTAACACTAAGGCTTGTTGACACCAAGATTAATATACACCACATCCTTTAGTTGTGAAACAGCAGTGCCACTGTCTTTGTCAAAAAACATGAAACAGTTGTAGACATCCTTTAAACTTATTCAAGAGCTTGCTCAGTGGCTATCAGTCGTGAAAGAAGATTTCTTTGGAAATAGCAAGCCCTTCAGGGAAGAGGACATCAACCTACATAAGTGGCATCAGCCTTAGGTTACTTGGTTCTGCTCTCACTTAGAAACCTCATTTCTGTTCATGCCTCTCACTCTTCAGGAGCTGGATCACATGCCTGTATACAAGGTTTTACTGAGCACAGCGTGAATCAGGCAAAAATAATGCTGATGGATCAGTGTTCATTTACACTTGGGATCCTAATGTGGTGAAGTACAGATCATGACCCAGAAAACGTGTGTCCTTTTCTACTCCAATGCCTGGACAATCTGATTCCACAGATGGGAAAAAAAGAGTCTTTACTGCTTTTTTATCTTTTTTCCTCCTTCCTGACTCCACTACTTTTAGCTCATTTCATTGCTCACATAAAACAGACAGTTACCTTATGACATAATAAAATATTTATGTGTTAGACTTCTTATAGCCAGAAATACCCTTAATAGGCTGGTGAAAAACTTGGGTAGTTTTTGGCAATTTTACTGTATATGTTATATTTTTTCCTCACTCAGTGTATGCATCAGTAAAATGAAAACCCTAAACCAAAACAAAAAACCCCAACTCAAGCTGAATAATTCATCCCTGACCAATCCCTTTTCCCTTAGTTCTTTAGCACTGCAAAATGCATGATATTATTGACATTAACATACACACTGAGCTAAGGATCATTAGCTATTTTGAAGTGAAGGAAATAAACTTACAACATTATGAGTAATATATGAAAGAGTCACTCATACAGGTGACTTGTAAATAGAACATTTGTGATTAATAGCTTTATATTTAGGAACTATTTAGGAATCAAAGCAGTAAAAACAAATACAGAGAAGTTGGAAGATATATCTCAGAAATGGCTGTGTGACCTTCATGAGCCCTTAGTCACAGAAGCCTCAGTGTCTTGCACATAGGAAGTATCCTTGGAGGCAATTGTGCAGGTGCCCTGTTTCTCCTTCTCAGGAGCTGGAGACAGCCCAACTAGCAATCCAGAGATGTAACATGCAGCCTGCACACTTTGTTGCAAATCCAGATGTGTAAATTCAGTGCACTGAGAAATTAACTCCTATTTTTTTATGAATGCAGGTGAAGCAACACACAGAATGAACTGAGACCAGTGGTGGGTGTGTGTTCTCAAGAGCAGTCTTGGAGAAGAGAGAGTAACACATTGGAAAGTCTAGAGAAAACACACCCACACCTTTCGGAATTCTGCACATCACTTTTTTATTTGATTTCCACAGGCCCAGATGAGAATGTGAATGAAAAGAAGGGACTCAAGTATAAAGATGGAAGTGCATCCATGAAATTAGCTAGAAAGGGTAGCTTTTAGGGAGAAGCTCCTAATTATGACAAGCAGTCCAATGAGGCTATCAGGCAGAGAGAAGTAAACAAAAGGATGTGTCAAAGAAAGTAGCACCTCTCCCACAGCAAATTTCAAGTATCATTTAGACTCTTGAAGAGATGCATTTTAATAAAACCTGTGTAAGGAGAAAGTCTTTTTTTCCGTTCCTCAGTAATGCCATTATTTGAGATATGTAAGCATTGGAAGAAAAAAAAAAAGGCTACTTGGGAAGGGCTCATGCATAGCAAATTTGTTTTCCCCCTTCCCCATCAACTGTAATTACAACCATTCAGACAAAGCTGGTTTTCCCAGTAGGACTGGCTGAAAAGCACTTAATTTACATGGCCTAATTGGGCTTTTTTGGCCAAGGTTGTTCTATACACTGACACTAGGACTAGGTACTTAACATTGAAAAGTACATTACTGTGGTATTGAAGTTAAGATTTTCATTACTTTGAAGTTAGAAAATTCAGAACGAAGGTGTCTCCTTTAACATTAGTCCTTCAGTAGTGTGTATAGCGTAAGAATAATAATGGTAATTATATTGCACCCAACAGTTAGGAGTCTGCAAATTTAACAGCCATCATTTTATTTTCTTCTTTCTCTATGAAAAGACTAAAAAAGAATTTAGCTGTATTTGCTATTACATGAAACATTGGATGCATAGTCCTATGACCTTCAGAAGTCAGTGGAGTGAGCAGATCAGCTGATTTTTGAAGGTCTACTGCAGAAGTGATTTAGGAAAAAATCAGCTGCTTCTATCATTCTGTTATTTGCATTATGTAAGTAGGTTATTTTTGTCTTTTATTATTTGGTTTGTAACTATCTTGTCTCACTTAACAAGACACATAGTTCATAAATATGTATCTTATAACCTTTTCTAAGCCAAGAACACAGGTTTGGTTTCAGGGCCTTCCATACTGTAGGTGTCCTCTACAATCAGAGAGGTTTTGCACAGTCATCAGTGCAAGCTCAAGCCATGTCTAGAAAGAAAATTTACATAAATATTTCACCAGGCCTTAGTGTAGACAAGGTTCCTGCAGCTGAACCTGTTTTTCAGCATATTTAATTGCCACAGTAATTAGAACATGAGGGCTCAAATCCACAAAGATATTTGGGAGCCTAATTCTCATTAATTTCAATTGAGAGATGGCACATCTCTTTATGGAAGTAGAAGACAGGGAAGCCTCAATAATCTTATCTCTTCTAAAACTCCCAGACAAATATTGCTATCAGCTTCTTCAGGACAGCAGGAATTTTATTTTAATTCTTGATGAAGGTACATCTTAAGCACAGGAAATGATAAGATAACAATGAAGGCTTCATTTGTCTCTCACCTCCTTTCTACCCATCCAGCCCTTTCAGACTTCAGGAAGCTCCCTGATTGCAGGGTGCTTTAGGGAACTCAAAAAGCAAATAAAAGATGTTCTCTGATGACTGCTGAAAAATGAAGCTGGCAGGTTGGGCTGTGTTATGGTCTGATAAAGAAGAGCTAGTGGAAGAGCATGTCACTATAGCCCTACTTAATTCTCAGATGTAAAGAGAAATCATGAAACAACTCCAGACATGAGCCCTTACTAAGACTGAAGTTTCTGGACCTGCAAGTGACTATCCAAGTCTGGGTTGATGCTCAGAGGCTGGCCCTGTCATGCTGTCCTCTTCCCGGAACACAGCTGTATCCCTTTGCTTTTGCTGTGCCAAAATTCGTGCTCTGTAAGCCATAAAAGGAAACTGATCCAGTAAAAAATGACCTTTTAAATCCTTTTTCTTAATTATCAGTTCAAAAATACAGTGACTGGGACAGGGAAAAGGATAGGAATTCCTTTTCTGTTAGGGTCTTTGTCATAAAACATTGGACAACCTTTGGAGGAATGTCTCCAGAGCCACCTGTGAGTGCCATAGAGAGAGTGATGACTACCATCAACTGCCCTTTGAAGGAGTTTCTTGCTCTTCATCCATAACTACTGAAGAAACCCAGCTTTTTAGTTTAAGCAACTGGGGATGCTATATAGGTGATATGAATGCACACTCAGAGTTACATGATTAATCACAACCTCCCCACTTCAGTCTGAGCTTTGCCTTGATAAGCCATGAATCTGCGATGATGGTTGCTAAATAAATGTGAAAAATATCTAAGATAGAGCTTAAAGGCAGAACAAACCACTGCAATATCTGGTTTACCTTTCTGCATAATTCTGGCCACGGAAAGCTCAGTATTGGCTGTGCCAGGGCAATAACTGCAATGTAAAAATAATATATCTTTCTGAAGATGTCTGTCTTGATTTAAAGACTTCCAGTGATGAAGGATTCATTGCACTCCTAGGTAAGTTGCTCCATTGTTTAATTGCCATCACTCTTTAAAATGATTCTGACCTGATTTAGTATAAATTTGACTTCCAGTTCTGTTTTATTATGTTTTACTTTATTTTATTCACCTATTTTACCCAAACGAGGCCCTCTCCTCCATGTATGGACTTACAGACCATAGTTTCATCATCAGTTACTCTCCTTTCCCCTAAAACAAGCAGACAAAGTTTCCTTCATCTCTTATCCTGGATAATTTCGATTACTTTTTCTGAGTCCACCATCATTAATTTAAATACTTTTTGAAGTAGGGACACTACCACCTGTCAAAGGTTATAACTATTCCGTTAGCTTTCAAACTTTAGTGTTTATCTATACTTCACAAGTACCTGAGATTCACATATCAGTAATATAAACATAAAATACCTGATCAAATAAGCACCCAGGGATCTTTTTTTCTTTTTTTTTATATATCTGGGTCTATTTGCTGATCAACAGTGAACATTTCCAAATCACTCTTCACCCTGCACATAGAAAACCAATTTGTGCTTTGGGATTTTCTTTTTTTCTTTTTTTTTTTTCTTTTTTTTTTTTTCTTTGATTTGTGTGTTGAAATTGGAAGAAAATCTTTCAAGACTTTGAAAATTAATGGAATAAGCACAGCATACTCCATCCTCAGACTTCTCATGGCAAAAGTCACTCTAGTCTAATTTACTGGAGGCCCTAAAAATAAAGGATTTCTTTTCTAATGGTAAGAAATAATCAGTCAATAATTGTAGTTTCTGTTGTAAGCCTGTGCAGCAATGTCACTAAATGGTACAGAATCAGTTTTTTATACTGGCTATCGTTACTTGGGCTTTAACAAGCAGATCCTAGGAAGGATTCTGCCTGCTGAGACATCAAGTTAGTATCTTTCAAATGAAGCCAAGCTAATGACTATTCCTAGAGCAAGATGAATCTGCAGGCAGTAACTAGGTTAGTGGCTATTACACTCTGCATTTAATCTTGAATATGATAGATAGGCAGGTGGGAGTGGGACTAAGGGGAATATTTGAACAGCAAAAGAAACCATTCCTCTAAAATGATAACAAAACTGTGACAGCATCTTGAACTGCTTTGTTCACATTCAAGCCAAAGTGCGTTGAAGTAATTTACCCCTCTGAAGGAGCCAAAGGTAAGGTAAGAAAAGCACAGCTTTTCTCAGCATGAGAGTGTCTATCCAGGACGCCTGTATCAAGCAGGCTCACAGTGAGAAATCTAAGTGGGAAAGAAGCAAGAAGTCAGCCTATGCATTCGTTTGCTATAGTGAAAGCAGGTCTGCATGTGCCTCGGGCACTAACAGAGTACCGTGTGTGGCATTGCTTTGCAGTGCCTGTCTGATGGAGAGAGGACTTAATCCTCTCCCACATGCATGTGAGGTGCTTCACAGACCTAATACACATCTGTGCACTGGTGTTAGCAGACAGATCACTGCCCTTTCCTGTGACCAGCATTTGTGGTGTGCCCACTCTGCTGGACGTCCAACACAGGTGAACAAGGTGCCAGGAGGACAGCTTGCCAGTCATCCCCATAGCTCACAGACCAGCTCCTCATAGCCTTCCAAAATCTGTTTGTCAATAGAAATGTGCCACAGCATGAAACTTCATCTGTGCATGGCACAAAACCCACAAGCATGTCACAGTGCCACCAGGTTTCATTCCAGACCTGTGTCATCTGTACAGCAGTTGTTAACCAATCAGTCTCATACCTATGCTCAACAAAAAGGGCTTGGATGATGCTGACTGTTTCTAATTCTGTGTGGTTTTCCAGAGAGTATGCTAGTTACTTTTGCTCCAGTTTGAAGGCACTGGATATCAGAAGTATTTTGCACCTCAGACCTTATTGAGGATGAGGTTCCTGGGATGGCTGGGTGTTCAGGACCTGTGGATGTCTGCTGTGGAGAACATCAGCCCAAAAGGTGTTTATGTATGCAGACAATGGAAGAGATCACAAACACAAAGTTAAAAATGGACATCACTTCCAGTAAACAGATACAGACATCTGATCAGTGAAGAGGGTGCACCTCTGGCACAGTGGTGTATTCAGTGGCACATTTATTTCTGTGCTTTCCTGGTTTTGTTTGTTTGTCTGGACAAATAACTTAAGAAACTTAAAAAAAAAAAAAATAACAAAAAAAACCAATTATTTAAATGTCAAATATAAAATGTGACTTACTTTAAACAGTGTGTGTGTTTCAACCAGCTCTTTGTCGTTAAAAAGGCAAAAAACATATTTTGTCTCACAACCTGCTTACAGCAAAACAGAAAGCTAAGTTACAACTCCCTGCAAACAATGAAGGCAATAAATACAGTAAATTACTGTTTTATGTGAGACAATATACCAATGTTAACTGAAGCAGTGGAATTAGAAAACAAACTCCCTCTGGGAACAATTCTCACACCCCTGTTTTAGAAGGAAGCAGAGTTTACTCGTAAATAATTTAATGCATTTGCTCCTGCTAGACTGGACTGACAGGTCTTCCATATACTGAAGCTTTGCTTCTTTGATAATTGCAAAGTTTTTGAACTGAGAAAGTTGTCAACTAAAATGATCCACACAATCCCTGTAGGACTATCTAGGAACATAGAGGTACGCTATATAACATATTACTGAATTTGGCCGTCATGCAGGTCACCATTTCATGATATTATTGTTATTCCTTCAGATTTACTTCTGTTTATGAGTATGTAAATAATCTCCCAATCAAAGTTATATAACAATCCCTTAGCAACTGTAGCAGTTGCTTACATAGATAAGCAATACAAAGGAAAAGACACATTATTATCTGTGGGGTTTTGATGCCATTTAGCAGCTAGAAGAAAAAAAAGGAGACAAAGCAGCTGAGTCTGTAAGCACAGTATGGTAATCCCTGCTACGCAGAAGTACAAAAGAACCAGAAGAACAGAAACAAGAACTGCATAAACTGTGTTCCCTGTTACCTGCCTCAGAAAGCTGCCTCACAAAATACTGGACTTTGCTCTTGTATTTGTTCACACTTCCTCTTCATGTCTTATTTTCATGCCACATTTTTATCTGCTTTATCCACAGTGTTGAGGTATCTTCTCTCAACTCACAGAAATGTATTGGATGCAGAGTTTGTCAAACCTGCTGGTTTTGGCACTTCTGAGTACAGAGCCATCATAATCAACAACTTTTTCTAACCCACTTCGTTTTTACTTAACCTTTCTCTATTAACCCCTGAAATGCATCTTCATATGCATACTATGTACCAGCTAGCCTTAACTCCAGCCTTCACTGTAGCTTTCCTTCTCACAGACAACTCTCAGGCATCAGGGCTACCCACAGATTTCCTAAGACCTGAGTAGAAGAGAGCTTGGAAACTGGCTGCTTGACGCAGAGATGAACAGTAGGAATTTTGGCACTGATTTCCCCCAGAAATGATTATTCGCAGTTGCTTATTCCCAAGTCAGGGCCAATCTTGGAGACCACAGGCACAGATCTGTTGGCATTTTAGGGCCTCCTCTAATCTAATCTGTAGCTGTGCAAGACTGCTATTTAGACCGGTCACTAAGTAGCTGCAAGCCTTGCTCCAGCCTCAGGAGATGAGACCATTAGGAGCATTGTGAAATAGCTGAGTAACCGTAGCAGTGGGGGAGGCCAGCATTCCCAACACAGCTCTACTAACACTGATCCTTCCTGCTGAGCTCCCCAAACCCCTCCCACTGGTGCAGGAGTTACCACTCTTCCTTTGCTGCTCACTGCAACCCAGCGAGCTGGAGGGAGATCTGATGCTGCTGCCGTTGCCACTCCAACCCTCCCACGAATTCCAGCAGGGAAAGACCGTGAAAATTATCTGGGAATGAGCTGAATCAGCTTCTTTTGTGTCAGTGCCTTGGCCGCACCCTCTGTGTGGCCAGTTCCACCCAGCACTCATCAGCTTCTGAGTGGGAACTGGAGAAAGCTTGTGTGCTTGTGGACTTCCCTCCATGCTGGGAAGGTAATAACCTGGGTCTGGGAGTGAAAGGGTTAAAATTAGGTCTCTGCCTTGAGTTCCTCATAGGCAGAAATTGGACCTCATTACCTCCATGGGGTACTGGAATGAATTTGTAAAGGCCTTCACAAGAGATGCAGTTGTGATGTGCTGATTCTGCTCTGTTCAGGATTTTCAGGAAATTGGCCAGTGGCTGTTAGTGCAGGAAGGCCTGGACTTGCAAGGTCCTTGGTCAGTGGTCATGTGCCACATTCTTTTGAGCACTGGTAGAAAAGCTCAAACCTCAACGCAGTCATCCTGGGACCTGCCTCTGCAGAGACAAAAAGCAGCCCAGCAGCTGGTGCCCCCCAGCTTTTACAGTTATAAATTAGCAATGGTTGAATGTGATCCAGAACCATTTTACAACCACAATCCTAAAAGATCTGGGCATACACATGAGAGTATGATCACAGCATCTTAAAACATTTCTAAGTATGGAGAGCAAAGGGCTGATAAGTTGCTTTTGAACATGCATCTCAAGTGTGTGATGCCAGCTCAGCAGCTACCACCATTTTCAAGTTGCAATAACTTTATCTCTGGTGCTCCACCCGAACAGGATTTACACACATCTTTCAGAGGGGAGGAACAGATACCTGCATTCAGGAGTGCTCAGGATAGTAAGGGTCATGCAGCCTCCAGTGTCAAAGAAAATACCAACAGCTTGTTGAATAACTGGTTTGTTGTGTATGCTTCACGTAGGTGAATTTAAGTGGATCAGTACCCTTCTATTGTATTTTTGTTTCTTAGAGATGTCCTGTTATGGGCACATTTATGCTGTCCTGCTGATATGAACATTCCTACATTTGTCAAATACATTACATTGCTGCCATTAATGTCTTAGTTTGTGTCTCATTTAATTGAATAGTTGAACTAGAGAGAGAATTGTTTAGACTTACTCTAATTTTATTATTATAAATATTTTAGGGTTGGGTTTCTGTTTTTTTTTTATGATCTTCAAGAAACAAGGACTTGCTACAGAGATAAGAAGAAGACAGTGAGATTTTTCACATCACAAAAAGAAAGATCAGGGTTTCACAGAGGAACACTGTGATGTGCTTGTCTGATATATGTGACCTTGTGTTGAAGAGGCTTTTCAAAAGGTTCCTGCTGCTATTTACTGGGTATCAAATTATGTATATGTGGTTATTAAGAGAATAACATGTGAGTTTGCCTGTAATCATTGTAGCTAATATTATTATACCTCAAAGAGAATGTAAACATTTCTCAATACATTTTCAATGTGTTTACTTTGCTCATGTGAATGCACTTCCTGTATAATTATGAGCATTTTCATCCTGGGAATACATATGGGCTTAAATTTACAGATAAGCTTAGTCTCATTGGTTTTACTGAACTACTGGAAGTTCAGCCGGTACATTTTTTTTCATAAGCAGGAAAGAAAAGCATTTTAATGGTTTTGGACAAATGTGAAAAAGCGATCATGCAACTACAAGAGGTAGAATCAGGGCTTGAATTTAGAAACTTTAGAGGCACACACTAAAAATTGAAAAAAGACTTGATTTCCAACTTTTGGCCCTACCTGGCCTCCAAAGGACTGGGAAAGTCTGATATATGCCTTATATGCCTGTATTAGGCTGTTTTAATTATTCCATCTCAGAGTTGTCACAAGAATACAAATATTCTCTATTGTCACTTTCCAGAGTCAGAGACACAAAGGCAGAAATCATCTATAAATGCTAAACCTGAAAATATTCAAATTTGCGCGTCTAGGATAAAATATTTATAGAATTTAAAAGCAAAATTAGATAACCGATTGTCTAATATACAATGGCAACATGCGCTTAAGCATTTTTTCTGATTTAAATCTTGCTTCATCTCCAACAGCTGTGGTTTGGTAAAGAGTCCAACCCTGATAAAAGAAATTCTTGTGATAGAAGCTATACCACAACACTTGGCACTTTGTTATAACGTTAAAAACACGTACTGTATTTCTCACAGAATTTGTTTAGCCTGTCCTTCCAGCCATTAGATCGTGTTATGTCTGCTAGACTGAGAAACCCTTTATTATCAAATTTTTTTCCCATCTGTATATATACTTCTATCAAATCAGATTCTTTGTGTACCCCCATGTGTCTTAATATCCCAGGAACCTTGAGCTCTTCTCTCCACTAAATCACAAACAGCAGAACTGGATACAGTAATTCCAGTGCGGTAGTAATTTAGCCTTGGCAAATGAAGATTTCCAAAATGGCTTTTTGACTACAACATCGATGTCTCAACTCATATTAAGCTAACTATCCAACTCAACCATCTAAAGCTTTTTCAGACCATGACCTCAATTCTTTATGGATTACTTTCCTTGTTCTTGTGTTCACGACATTGCATTTTCTCATCCTGAAACATTTTGGTTCACCACAACTAGCTTACTAGGTCATTCTGTACCAATAGCCTGTCTTCTGTTACTTATCCTCCTTCCAATCTTTGCACCATCTAAAATGTGTAGCTTTTATATCCCACCCAAGAAATTGCTAAGAGCGTTATAAGCTGCAGGCCAGTATAACTGATAGTTGCAAAGACTTGCTAAAATCAGAGTTGCATAATTTGTTAGTTCAAGATTAGCTTTATTTTAGTCTTCTGTTTTATTCCTGGTGTTCCATAGCCAGTTCTTTAAAAGTTGTTATTATATACATGTAATTTGGATTTGCTATTTTGAAATGTCTAATAGTAGTGGCTCTGTTTATCATTAGTCTTCCTCACATTTAAAGTAGGAAGTATTTCATAAATATGTAATACTATCACATGTTTTTCCTTCAAACGTAAGTCGTACACACTTATTTAATACTTATGCTCTTAATTGGTTAAATTTTGCTAGTAATGAGTCAACAACACCATTTTGATTCCATTTATCCTCAAGCTCCTAACACATTCCTTTGGTTACCTTTTAATTGTACTGACCCATTCTCTTCCTGAGTTTTTTTGCTCTCCGTCTCAAATTTGTATGCTTCCTAGCTCATTTATCGTCAATGCTATCATCTTTCTATTTCTTTGTGTAAGCAGAGAGTTTTAGATACATACATGCTGAAAAAAACTGTGGAGTGTTTTATATTATCATAATCTTTAGAGTTGATTAGATAGATTTCTCTTTAAGCCAGACTGTTTTTCTAATCCTCTAGACTTCCTTTTCAACTTCGATAGTGGTGGAACCACTAGTAGATTCAACCAGTAGGGCAGCTTCTGGAATAGTAGATCAACTTCTACTGCTTCTTCTGAATTACTACTTGTATTCTTCTGTTTACTTCCACCCCCACCCCACCTTCACACACAGAGGATTGTTTTCCATGTAGAAACACATATGGCAGCAGGGAGAAACATAGGTAAGTACTAATAAAGCAGAGGTATGATACAGAACATATAATTAGATGTGAATTTGTAGTGTAGTATGGCAGCAAAAGAGTGTAATTGGCAGAAGTATCAACTATGCAAGGGGATGTATAGTGTAAGATTATTTCCCTATAGCTCTGGTCTGACCACAAATTATTACATTCAGTCTTGGGTACCTCCTTAGTAATTCAGAAAGAATTCAGAGAAAAGTGACAAAAATGATTACATACTGATCAAATAAGACTGAGGCTATGGACATGTGAAAAGAGCTCAAGGCTTGAGCCTGGAGCAAGTTGTACATTATATCTCCATACCAAGAATCTAAGCATGATTATATGTGTATAACACAATCTAAATGCATAACTCTGGACTATATATCTACAGAGAATTACATTTAAAATTTTATGTTAAAATAATGTTCAGGTTGCAAAATCAAGCATTCAAGTGGTAGGAAATGCCTGCTCAATGTTAATTTAGTCCCTTTGTGAATATTCATGATGATACAGCCTGTAGCAGTATGATCCATCAGCGATGTATTTTTCCATACTCATATCCCAGCTCATGTTTACCTCCTCTTGTCTGATCCTTGTTTTGGTCTTCTACTTGCCACAGCTCCTGCCTGTTGTCTTCCCCATCCTCTCCCTGAGACTTCTTCTGTTTGCCCATAATCCTTGCTCCTTAAGCCTCTCTTTTTTGCTCATACCTCTTTCATATTCTAATTTTCTCTTAGCACTTCCAACCTTCTTCATCTCTCCACATTAGTCAGATAATTCTTCTTTACTTCCTACAGACATCTTAGCAAAAGGAATGCAGAGAACACAGAAAACCCTAATTTCCTTCTCTCGTGTGTGATATTCAGGCCTACAAAGGCATGAACAGCTGGGACAAAAAATATGAAGTCTTTTTCTGTCCTTTCAGCTCTCTTAAAGTAAGCTCAGTCATTTAAGAGAAGACACAGTCGTGTCAGAGCTCTGCTGTTGTTGAGCTTGTGGAATTAAAGTAGAACTTTCTAAGAATGTAATCATTATAACAAGGGTCTGTTAAAAGTGTGCAAGTAGTGGATTTTTTTTTCCTCTGGAATTGTGGGATGTCAAAAAGCATAGTCCTAGTGCTAGGAGTCATCCTCCCCAGAAACTGAAAGCCAAGCATGTGCTGCAAGCCATGTGCCTGTTACAGCTTCTCAAAAGAAAGGAATGTAATTCTCTCTTGTGGTGGATTTTCTATCCTTAATCCCAGTCTCAGAGAAGGCTGACTTGTACTGTTCAATACCCTCCAAAGAAACAAGCTCAAGACATTTACGTAGAGAGTAAAATTTTTGTCCAAACAATCACTTGACTTAGCAGCATGAAGCAAGACTTTATAACAAGAAGTGATGGGCAGTCATAACTACAGATGGGTCTAACAGCCCTACTTATACCATTGAGAGAAAAACTGGCGACACAGAGGCTTAGGGGAAAACCTAACACCCTACAAATATCTGGCAAGTAAAATGGAAAGGATGGACAGAAATTATTTAGGATTCCCCAAGTGGAAGTTACAGCATGAAACAGTGCTATGAAATAATCTCATATGGGAACTAATGTAAACCCTTTACATTTTTTTTCTGAGCAAAAATATGAAGTGTAGCACAGGGAATCATCTTTCACTGAGGAGGAGTTGGGCTGGATGGTCTATTAGAACTTTTCCATTTCTTTCTTCTTAATTAACAGTTAAAGATTTGCCAGTGATCAAAAAAGTAAAAAAAAAAAAAAGAAAAAAGGCAGAAGTTTTCTCACCCAGTCCCTTTCTGTCTCTTTATATGGAGGCTCTGCTCATTCTATGTATCAGAAGGGAGAATGTATCAAGAAGATGAAGAAGCATCGTCAGCCAATAAAGGAATTGCAGACCCTAATGGTGTACCTGGCAGCAAAAGGGAGCCAAGCTTCTTCCTGTAACTAAGGAAATAATATTTAATGGAAATTCATATATGATAAGATTAAAAAAAAAAAAAAAACCCAAAAAAGCAACAAATCAAGACAGTTCCTTTAGTGCTGTGCAATTTATGCAGTCACTTGAGAGGGAAAAAATAAGGAGTCCAACTGTATTTTAACGGCTGCATTAGAAATGGACAGGATTATAGTTTACAGCTTTTCCATTGCTTCTACACCTTGTAGAGAAAAGTATTATATACATTTTCAGTTATAATTTAAGGATTTTACTTCTTATCTAATCTTCTAGGTGAAAGAACCTTTAGTTCTCCACACCTACATTCTTTTGGATGGGTGAGGACAGCATGAAAAGTATCTCCTAAAAATTAATAACATGCAGTTTGCTCAATTTTTCCATCTCACTTTTTCCTCTCTTTCCAGTTCTCTAAGAGACCATTATTTTGTGAAGTTAAATAGCCTCAGAGTGAAACAACTTACCCATTATTAAAGTAAATTGTTTCCTGATAGCAGGTTCTTCGATACCAGCTGCCTCAGGTGGAGACAAATTCCTTTTGGGGATTAAATAGATTTCTAAATAATACCTTATGTAAGTCTTACAAAAGACTATACTCAATCACATATGGCCAGCCTTCCTTATCTTATAAGATACATGATAAAACTTCTTATGACCCAGAGCCACAAGACGTTTAAAGCCAGAGACCTGGTGGATGAGGGGAGTCTGTGAGTATTTTATGGGTAAGATATGACAACTGTTTCCCAAGTGGCTCAGGACTAAAGTAACTGGGTCCAGCATGGAGTCCAAAGGTTATTTTCTGGTGTCAGTCACAGCTCACTTCCTCCCACAAAGGGGACTCAAGTTACTAAGGAGGCCCAATGGTAGCAAAGCCGTAATGAAGAAAAGCAAAAAGTTCTTGCATGGAGTCATACTCAAGTATGTGAAAACTGTACTGGGAGATGCAGATCACCTATCTTTGGTGACCAGCAACAGGACTCAAGGAAATTGAACCAATCTATGTCAGGTAAAATTCAGATTGGACATTAGGAAACGGTTCTTCACTGAAAGGGTGTTCAGTCACTGGAACAGGCTCCCTAGGGAACTGATCATTTCACTAAACCTGTTAGGGCTCAAGAGATGCCTGGATGATCATCTTAGTCATATGGTTTTGTTTTAGGTAGTACTCCAAGTAACAGAGAGTTGAACTAATCCTGATGGGGCCTTCCCAACTTGAGGTATTCTGTGATTCTGTGCATACACATGGGGCATTACAGATTGGATAGCCGTCTGCAAGACAATAATAATAATCTAATTACCATTACAGAAGAATAGGAGATATATTTACAAATCTAATTTGATGAGATGTTTAAAACTACCACTGACAGAAAAATAGTCATTATGAAATAATAAATAATCTTGTTCTGACTTAGAGATGGACAGAATAGTTATAGGGGTTCACAGATGTTTTTTTCCACTTCCCAGCAACTTTCATCCTCACTAGTGGCCATTGTGGTGGGACCTATTAGCATTTCTCAGTTTTGTGTCATGCAACTTGGAGCTTGCATCACCAGTGGCAAATATGTCATAGGATTGTTCCTGTGTTCAGATCATGTCGAGATTTAGTGATGGAAAAATGAACTAATGAACTTTTGAGAATTTTGGTCTCAAATTCCATCTTATTCTATTTTCTCTAACTTCCTTTCTGCATTACTTAAAAATGCAGCTATACGTGATAAAACTTTTCAATACATATTTTACTTGTAACTGCTTCCCTATTTGCCAAAATTATTTATACAATCCAACATCTTCCACAAAGTCTCTCATCTCTGCTATATATCATATTAATTCAGTTTTATCAAAAAAACAAAGCTGCTCTTCTCCAAAATTGAGATATATTCAGATCACCATATGCATAGGCTGTATTTAAGGTCTGTCTATCACAGAAGCTACATATTCAGAAACTGTGTGTTCCTGTTATCTTCTACATTGAGCTAAATAAATGTGATCCTAAAATAATTATAGTTGCAAAAGTTTGAATCCTGAAGCACACACAGTATCTTCATTGATGCAAAAGCGAATGACATAAAAGGAGTTTTGAAAAAGTAAAGTAGAATATTGACTGGAAAATTATGTTTTTATATTTGCTTCCTCTGGGAATCAAGGAGTCAAGAGGGAAAATCCAGGGGGCAGTTCCCGGGACAGAATTGTTTCTCTTTGTTGAAGGAGCAGGTTTGTATCATGTATGGGGAGAGGATAAAGCTTGTAGCTGCCTATTCCATTGACCTTTTACAGTGCAGGTGGCTGGTATTCTCCATCCCTGGCACTGCTGCTCTGCAGGGTCAACAGTGGCTGATATTGGCCAACAACCATTGGATGCTGTTATAATCCATATGTGTTGATAAAATACCATAGGTGTTCAGATACAGGGCCAAGCGGCTTTTGTAGAGACAAATTCCCTGAAAATCATTTAGATAAAGGGGGTGGGAATGAATGGAGAGCTGATGTGTTTCTGGTTCCAGTCTTTGCTACTGTGGGAGTAAGCACTGAAATGCCTATCTGTCCCCCCACTTCTTAAAAGTCATTCCAGCTGAAACTGAGTATTTGCAAGGTGTTGCAATTGTCACCAGCATCTAAAAAGGTCATGTAAAACTGGTCAGGGTTCTGCTCTCAGCTGTTAGGGGTAGGATTTCGGATTTCTCTTTATGTGGCCAGATAATAATAGCTGTATTAGTACACAAGGAAGAAATGTAGATGTAGTGTGATCTTTTTATCTTATCAACAAATAAATCATAATACAAAGACAGCAAGCCCCAAAGGTCTTTTATTCAGGTGTTGTAAGTTTTTTTTTTTTTTAAAAAAAGTAATTTATCTCAGGTAGATGTAGACTCTGTTTAAAGAAACTGCTCTTGGAAGACAACTCAGCGAGCATATTTAACATTAATGGGATTGGGAAGAATAATTTATGTACATTAGAAAAGAGGAAGCCCAAAAAATCATAAGAACTGAATGGAAGCCAAATCAAAATTATTTAGGATGCTGTACAAGTTACAACAGTACATTCCGTGACTTGTAGCCTAATACCAAATATCTTGAGGAGCCTTTACAAAATCAAAGACCAGACACTGCTCAGCATGTTAGATCTATGATGAATATGAATTGGTTCCACTCTCTTTTCAGCCCTGACCACCATTCCCATGGCAATTGACTGAAGTTATACTATACAAACTGAAAGCAAAATGAGAATGCTGTCAATAGTATGCATTCAAAAATGTAGCTTCAAGAATGAACAGGAGGTTGCCAATCTCAGTCCTGCACCTACTTCTACTCTGCCAGGTATCATTTCATATTCTTTCTTTCCTCAGGCCACAAATCAGTAGAATTATGCTGTAATTATCCGTCAGAGATAGGTACATCCATAATCCAAAATTCACAATAAGGCTAAATTTGGATTCCAGTCCTATTACAGAATTCCACCTTCTTCAGTAAATACTGTCCTTGGTTATAAGACAGCTTCCTTCTTTTTTATATTGATATATTTTTAAAAATTTTCTATTTTTAAATTATTTTTTTTCACTTGGAGAAAGTCGCTGTTTCAAGGCACGTTAGGCTATTAGACCCTGGTCTAAGAATAATAAATAGAAAAATGCTGAAACTGGAAAAGTTCAAATTGACACATTTATAACAGTGGGAGTAATCACTCTATGAAACAGATTTCCAAGGGATGTGGTACATTTTCCATAATTAGGGATCTTTAAGTCAAGAGTGGATATCTTATTAAGGGGAATATTCCAATTCTATTATAAATCCTTAAGCCTAACGCAGGAATAAGCTGGCTGTAGTTGCATGTATGGTCTGACTTATGCAGAAAAGCAGATATCATAGGGAATCTATATGAACTTAACAGCCATGAAAAATAATAGTAATGGTAAAAATAATTACATTACAGATATTTAAGTTGTTGAATCAAAATCGAGAGTTTTACTTAACAAATGCTATTATTTAAGCACTTGGCTTTCAAGGATATAATGAGTCATATAGCTTTTGATAGACTCTGTGGACAGCATCCTATAGCAAACAGAAATCAAAATAAGGATCTGTTCTACATCAATCTCTGAAAAAAAAGGAAACAAAAATAGATCAAACAGAACTGATGAATGCAAGGGAATTCAAAGCTCCAAATTCCAAGGAAAGTAAAATCAAATTCAATTTCAGGAAAGTAGTGGGGACTTTTTTTAATTGCAATTTAGGTTTTTTTCCAAGATTGTAATTCACTAGAAAATCCACTTGGCACTTTCTTTCACTGCTGCCATTTATAAAACTATGTTTTCTTAATGAGAGCGATCAACTATGAGGTGAATGCAGGAAAAGTTTTAGAACAAACTATTCTACTGAAAATAACGTAGGAAGCAGCAGTCCATGGAGATCTAGATGGGACAGAAATTTCAAAGGCAGCCCAGTGTTGTTCCCTCTGAAACCAGTGGAAAAACTGATTTTTTTAAAATAATGTACTTTATTGGAAGCAAAGCCAGGCCAGGGAGATGTGTTTATGTAATTGAACCTTTTGTGTCAACTACCTGAAGACTTTTCAAGTTTAATGGTGCAGTAGTAGATGACTATCATCTTTCCCAAAGCTTTGCTTTGTGATAATTATTTGTCCTGGTTTCAGCTGCCTGCTGGGTTAAACCAAGACATTATTTTAAATCCCACCCTTCCCCTCAATGAGAACAAATTTTCTTCCTCTTAGCTTTTATGTTCTCTTTGTATCGGGGAATTTAAACCTGACCAGGTAGAGGAGAGAAGCATAGGGCATCAGATCCTTCATTCATTTAGTAGAACAGAAAATATTTTAAACTGAAAACACTGAAATAAGCATTTTAACATAAAATTTGACATCTCCTATTACTCTGAACCTTCTCAGAAATTCATTTCCAGTGTGCTACATGCTGTTTAAACAATTAACTGATGTCAACCTGCCATAATGCTGTGTCTCATTGCTATAGTCAAGTGAAAGACTCCTCAGACATGGCTACCTGGGCTGGGCAAAGCATCAGGGCTCACATCCCATGTGCTGCTTCAGTTCAGTAGAGGATCCCTGCACAGCAAAGCTTAGCCTTTAGTCTCCTTACAATACCAGCATGCTAAAAAAGCATGCATTAGGAGGAAAGGACTGTGTTTATTCTTTTTACAAGCAGAGAAAGATGATAATAATTTGCAGAAGTGCTCATAACTATTATTATTTAGTATTTGCACTGTGATAGCATCTATGAACAGAGTCTGTGGCAGAGCTGGAAACAGCATCTAGCTCTTGTGAGCACCAGTTAAGTGCCAAAACCACAAGTCCTTCCTTCCTCCCACACTGTATGTATTTGTAAAGAATTATGCTTTTTTTTTTTTTTTTTTTTTTTTTCATTTTTGTAACTGCTACAGCTCTGTTAACCCCACACAATATTCTAGTCTGTTCTTGGGTCAAGAAATCAAGAAATTACAGTTTTTAAGGACATTTTCATTATATATTTTTTTTTCCTCTAAATCAGTTTAGTGCTTTCTCCTTTGAAAAGGCCATGAATGAAGGAAAAGGATTTACCGTGTTGTACTTGTACATTCTCAGCAATTATTCATATGCACTTATTCACGCGTTCATACGCACATAGTCACAAAACTCAACTTGTAGAAAACATTGATTTCAAGGGTACTCTCACAGTCTGTGAGTGATCAAACATAGAAACCATTTAACCTCTCTCAGGCACTACAAATACAAGTAAGAGGAAGTGAGAAAAAAAAGGAACTAGCAAAGTTTCAAACAATGGGTTTAAAGAAAAAAGTCTGTATACAGTTTTTCACCCCCACAACAGTGAAATGTGTGTCTTAATTTTCATTTCTGTAGTAAGCACAGATTGCTGTGAATCCTACTTGCAAAATTCGCAGTGGGGAAACAGAGCAAGAAAAGAGTTAAGTGAGCCAGGATAGGAGGAACCATTCAGAGTCTGTTAAAAGATGTAAATAACTTTTGTGCTGAATGTGGCTCTGATTAAACAAAGCCATTATTATTAGCTTTTAAAAACTGTAAGTCTGAAATATATGCAGCAACTTGCCAAGTAACAATGCCATGTCACTTGTTTCCTATTCTTCTCACTTTCATCCTAGTTTTACCCTCTTCCTGTCCATATTATTCTCATTCTTAACTTTGGGCCCCATACTGATTAACCCAGTGGAGTCCAGGTCCCTGACGTGGCTTCTAAAGGCTACTGCAACATAAAAAGCATGTAACTAGTAATAATAATAGTCTCCAGACACTTACCACTGGGCATAGTGCTTATTACCATGAGTAGTCTCACTGAAGTCAATGACACTGCTTTCTTCCAGGGGTTGTTGCAGTGCTGTTAATGGCACTCTTCATAGTGTAAACACCACGCCTCATGAAAGTGTTTAAAATATCAGGACTTTATAAGCTATTCTGGCCAGGTAATCTCTCTTCAGTTGTCCTGCTGAGCATCCCACATGATTATGACATGATGTATTACAAATTAGAAATGCAGTATCTTTAGCTGTGGGTTTTTTTCACTTTTATAGTTCACTCTTTACAGAAACATGGCAGTTATATTAGAACTAGGATTCGATTTTTTTTTTTCCTCCAATTTACCTATACGTATGTAAATCTTATGTACATTTTCCAATCAGACTGAAATTCAGATAACCACAACCAGACTACTGGATACGGCTTCAAGCACAGTGCTACTTGAGTCAGAATTTCTAAAGATTTAACCATCTTTGGCCTTAAGGAAATGAAAAAAACATAATTTGTCAATTATTAAAAAGAGAAATTCTCAGCAGGTTTTTTTTTGCATGTAGATGTGCAGATCATGCTGAAGCTGCAATAATGCCGAAAGTGACCTCAGTCAGTCATTGTTTTCCTCAATCAGTATGTGGTTCCCCTTTTTTTTTTTTTTTTTCAAAGAAGAAAGAGTTGAATTTCAGTAGAGTTGAGTTTTTGGCAAAGCAGCGTGTTTGTTTGGGAAGGAGTGTCTTGTACAGAGATCAGTGATTTGCATTCAGGTGGGGTGGCCAAAAATATTAACGAAGAAAGCAGTGAGTCTGTCCTTCAGCCAGCTTCAGTTAAAATTGAGCTACCTTGTGTGCTGGGAGAGAATTGTTTAGAAGTAGGAAAGTGGTAGGAAAGCAGGACATGGCATAGCATTAGTCAGGTGGGAGAGCCACTGACATGGGTCTTCCTGTTAAAGGAGTTGAAATCACAGAGAAGTGAAAACTTCATGTGTTTATGTGTGCATGTGAAAAACTGAAAATGTTTTAAAGCTATATGAATACAACAGCAAAATGGTGAGGAGAGGTAAAAATGTGTGGCCCATAGTGCCCAGAGGATCAGACAAATATTTTAAATGATTCAAGTCACTAAAACTATCTCCATGTAATATAGTTAAAAAAAAAAAATGTGCAAAATGTTCACTCATTCCTGATGGAAAGATTTCTCTTTCAATTACAAACAACAAAAAGTAACCCATCCCAGGTAGATCCAATGGGAAAAACAAAGCAAAACAAACAAACAAACAAAAAAACTTTGTTAAAACTAATTTGGGTTTGCTTAGATATATTTTGTGCCCTTTCTGAAGATCAGGTGTAGCAAATCCGAAGCTTTTGAAAAGCAGGGAATGCATGGACAGATCTCTCAGTTAAAATTTCTGAAATCTGTCGAATTCAAGTTTTAATTTGCCTCCATCTGCCTTTCACTCAAACCCTCGTCTCCATAGGAAGAGCACCCATCAACTTCTTTTAAACTATTTTTTACAGTGCCTTCATCCTTGTGCAGATGACTCAGGCTAACACTTTTCTTTCACTTACCAGTCTGTGAACCCACAGACCTCCTATCTACCTGCTGATGATCTCAGTAGCCTACCACCAGTGTAATATACACATGACAGTGCAGAAATAAGGTATATAGGCTCTTCCCAGCTGCATCAATATTTTTCCCCTTTGATGGTGAAAGCAGGAGTCACTCAGAGGGATTCACATACACACCCAGAGAGACACAACAGCTCCCCAGTCATCTCTTACCACGGTCACCGTCATGCCTCACTGCTCCATCATAACCTTCTGTCTCTGCACATACAGCTCATATACTGAATGCAACAGAAACCCCTCCAGGGAATCCCTAGCAACTATATGCAACTTCCAGAGGGCACAATTAAGCTGCAGAGACATGTCATTTAACTCTCTGCTTCCCAGTTTTCAAAAATCTGAGTTTTACTGCGTCCTTGTTGTGGAGTGACAGAAAAGGTATTTTCTTCATTCATAAAGCAGTGTTTTTCTCTTAGTAAGTGTATTAAATATTCCAGGGAATTACTTTATAGCTGACATATTCATCAGCACGTTGCTAGTCATGACTTCAGAGCATGTGCAGAAAGCAAAGCTTCACATTCGTAATTGTGAGTATTTACCCCATGAGATTGATTTTAAGTGCTGTGATAATTTGATTACTGTGTATTTTCAGTGAAAATAGTTCCAGTAACTTGGTGCTCCTTATAAAAGTACTTCTAGTGTGTACACAAATGAAGCAGCTATTCAGAGTTTGAGTGGTAAATACATGTAGGAGAAAGCAACTACCTTTTTTTCAGGCATAATCTGCAAATAGAACAATAGAGAAAATTAACCAAAGAGAACAGGAATTAAATATTAAATGTGAAGAGCTGGGGGTCACATTGTGTCACAGAAAATGCACAGCTCTATTGAAAGGCAAACAGTATTTTTAATGACCCTTCATGGAGCTGTAATGGCACATCTTGCACCAGGTTCTTGGAGATCAATTAATAGTTAGGATGAAAGGGCCAAGAATCCACGACGTCTTACTGCCCCGAGGCTCTGAGTTCAGCAAAGAAACACAAACTTCACCAGTAAACTTATCATTCAGGGCTTTGCATCTGGCAGTCTGTGGAAAGCTTGATTTAAAAGTTAAGTCTCAAGGTGTGCTCTCAAGCTCCCGGTGCATTCAGAATAGAACCAGGTTCAGGTTTAGACATGCTGTCAGCCTGCAACAGACTGGGCCTGCTCCTGAGGATGCCCAGGAGCTTCTCTTGGCACATTTAAGTGTTAAGGAACATAAAAGTTAGAGGCATGTCTAGCCTTTGAGCCAGCTGGAATATACACTTGTCTCAGCAGCACATTACCTCCACAACCCACATATGCACTGTTTCCAAATCAGTATAACAATAAATTCCTTTCAATCTCTTGTGGCAACACTTCCTGAGCCCTTTTACTGAGCAAAGCAGACTGGGTGCTGCATTTAATTCTTGCTTAGTGACAAAGATTTGTCACCTTTTAGGGTGGCAGGTAAGTGTATGTACAAGGTACCTGGTATATCAGAAGGTAGGTCCTGAATTGAAATGATCCTACTGATATTTACTTTTGGGAGCAGTGACCAGTGGAAGGCTACTGTGCAGCATCTTTCTGGCAGCCTCACAGCTGATTCCTACCAAAGATAATACACTACCCAGCTATGCTGCAGAAATGGAAAGCCACAAAGATTCAGAGCAAATAAATTCCCAAACTCTGCGAGTTCTTAGCCTTTTGTGTGTGTGTGTTTGTTGTTTGGTTTTGTTTTTTTTTTCCTTTGCAATGCCAGAGTGGTTGGAAGGGACAGGCAATTTGAAAACAAAGGTTTATCTCTGTTGTTTATACCAGGCACTTAGATGCTGTCATGAAATTATAGCTATTTGAATTCACAGATGCATGTTTACATACCGAGACAGCAAATACATACATACAAGCTGAACTGTGCTTGATGTAGTATACACTTAAATTTAGAGAGAAAATACAATAATATATCCCATGGTAGTTATTTTTCTCAGCTCATGTTTCTCTTTGTAATCATTATGCTCATGTAAAACATATGAAGTAGACCTCTAAGTGTGGAAAAGGCAGCCTAATCGGATGGAAAAGGACAGTAGACAGGGGGGAGATTGCATTCACGTATTAGAGCATGATTCACTTTTCCAGGCTGTTTTGTCCTTCTGCACAGAGTGCCAAAAGTGATAAGTATAAATGGTAGTTTAAACAAAGCTCAGTTTAAATTCAGATGCTAATTGTGCAACAAGACAGCTCATGGTGCACATGCACAGGGGCACAGGCAGAGGGTTCTTTGCAGTCCCTGCATTTGAGCCTGGTGGAAAAATCCATCCTTACTTGAAGGTTACTTTAAGGAGACACTAATCTCTGTGACTACGTAATTATGACTTTTTGTATCTCTCTAATAAAATCAAATGTGTCTGTATTTTCAGCTTTAAAAGGAAAGTATTAAAGAACCCAGACCACAGAAAGCTTTTTTATGAATATGACCCTTTGTCCCAAGTAAGTATTGCATCAGGGAATACAGTGACATACCTGTTGCTTAATTTTAGAAGGAAAAAAGGTTTTGAATTTCACAGCAAGATAAAATATTAATATCTCTATAGCAGACTTCTTCTGAAAATAACTACTAGTGGAAAAGAACAGAAGCACGCACCGATAGTATCAAGCATTCCAGGTGGATCATTAGCTAAGAATTTTAAATTTTGATAATAACATGCCTGTTTCCATAAACCCCAGATATCTGTTTTCTTAAAGAGAAAAAAAAGGTGCATCATTGCTGGTTTTGCAGCTTAAAAACAACTCAGAAACTACTTACCTGAAATTTCAGTAGTTAATGCAAGATATATGCGCAGTAAAAAGTAATGATTGGAATACATCCGTTTTCTGAAGTCAGATGAGTACTTTAAAACATAGATATCAGAAAAATGTGACACTAAGCAAGTGTAACACATGTATGGTGAAAGACAATAGAATGTAAGTATAAATAGAACCCAGTTCCCAGTTGCAAACATTCTCCAAGGGAATACAGTTAGAACTTAAGCATTTGATAACCTATGCTTATGCCAAGCTTGCCTCACAGCTGATATTTTCCCACACAGAAACTCTAGCAATCCCACCTTGGGATCTCTGGGGATCATATTCTCCTATTGAAAACTCTTTTTTTTTTTTTTTTTTTTAATTATTTTTTTAAGCAAGAAGAAAAAAAGAAAGAAAAAATTAATTTACTGTCTCACTGGATTGAACCTCAAAGGCTTCTTTGACGCAAGTGTTATTCTGACCACGTGAACGTGGTTTCCATTTTTACAAAAACTAGATTAAAACATGCATGAACAAACTGTCCATTGAACTTTAATGTTTCTTTGTTGCTTTGATGGTTAGCAGATTTGTGCCTCATAGATTGCCTCCTCCCCATGCATTCTAAAAGTGAAATGATACATTGTAATTTGAATGATAATTTCGTTTTGATGATTTAATTGATAACAGACAGAGGAATAAAATCCCCGTTTTTCTCTGCCATGCAGATGATATAACTGAATTTCTTGGTAAACATCTGTATGTAATTAAGGGATGTTGCACTAAAACTGTTTCTTCCTTACCATTACCTTGGGGTTTTCTTGAGGATCTGTATGATAATCCTTGTTCACAAAAGGGGATGTTGCCCCTTGTAATTTAAGGATTCTTTATCTTTAATTTTAATGATTTAGGTGCCAACTAAAAGTTATCTGCCCACATTGTTTTTAGTGACGTCAAGATCAGTCATAACACACCCCCTTTTTGTAATCTTTCCAAGAATCTTTGCAATCTCATCAGTTTATCTTAAAAAAGAAACCTCAATAGCTGTATTTTAGTGCACACAGAGTTTGACCTTAATGTGTATACATATTTTTACAACTGCAATGTTATGTGGAAGATAGCAGAAATATTCAGTAGGATTGCTTCTAATCCAATTGTTTTATTGTGCAGTAATGCTGTATTTTTTTAGAGTTGCACTTCTTTGTATAGACATGAAAATCAAAAGCAGACCAAGGACTGTTCAAACCTGCTCTGCCTATGTTGCACACAGGGAGTTATTCATTCAGTTTATCAGCCATAAAAATAATTGCACTTCACTCAGAACTGACTGACATCTTTTATAATTTTTAACACTAAACTGTCATGGTAAAAAAGAACACTACAATAATAACATCTGATTAGTAGGGAATTGCTACTGCAAATTATAGTGTTTGCAGAATAAAACAGAGTTGAAAGAGTTACAACTTTATATTAAAAGATATCATTAGGATTTTGCCTCCTTTTCCCCCCTGTAATACCTTAGCACTACCCTCTATTCCCAGTCCTGCAAAAACAGCCAGATGACTGCTATTGTCCAAATTTCCCAATAATTTTTTTTAAAACTATTATTTTAAAATTTAAAATAAAAGAACATAAATTTTCATCATCTAGATTTCTTGGATTTGTTTCACATGCAGCTATGATGACAGCTAATTCTTAGGGAAGAAACAAACATTTCATAGGACAAGGGGCAATAGGTTCAAACTTAAACAGGGGAAGTTTAGATTGGATATAGATATAAGGAAGAAATTTTTTACTGTGAGGGTGATGAGGCACTGGAATGGGTTGCCCAGAGAAGTTGTGAATGCTCCGTCCCTGGCAGTGTTCAAGGCCAGGCTGGACAGAGCCTTGGGTGGCATGGTTTAGTGTGAGGTGTCCCTGGCCATGGCAGGAGGATTGGAACTAGATGATCTTAAGGTCCTTTCCAACCCTAACCATTCTATGATTCTATGATTTATAGGAATATACGAAGAAGATTTGTGTGTGTATGCAAAATTCTTCCAAATCTGGAGCTCTTTTCTTCACCAGCAAAAGAGCAGTTACAAGTGAAATGCAATCTATTGTCAATAGACTTGCAAAAATTACTTTTTTTTTTTTTAAAAAATGAAGTCATAGAAAAATAAGTAAACTATTTGATTTGATTTGTGAGAATGTCATTTGAAAATGTTGCCCTTTGACATCAGTGATGCTGTTTCAGAGGTTTTTAAAGCATTTTCTCAGTATTTAAAAGCCAGGATAAATCTTGTGAAACTTCCTGTGTTGTTCTTCTTTGCCATATTGCATATAACAGATCTTGATACTTGCATTGCCTAAAACCTCAAGGTTCTTGATCATCTGCTAGTTTCTCAGCAGGAACACTTCCAAGGCTCTTCAGTAGTGTTGGACTCCAAGAGACTATCTATCTGTGTTGCTGTTTGATGGCCATTCCAGGAGTCAAAACCATCATTGAGACTAGACAGTGATCTTGTAAGCATGGGCTCAGCTCATACATGCTGGAGGATACCCTTAGGAGCACATGGGACCCTGCATGTCCAAGCATGCCAGGTAGATTAGTTCCCTACCAAATATGCACAGGTAAATAGCCTATAGTTTGATAGAGAAGCCGCCTGTCTGAGAGGAAGCCAAAAGGAGAGGATCTAAATAGCAGTGTAGCACGTCTCTGCTCAGGGTGCTCCAAAGACTGCTCTGCCAGAGCAATTTTACCATACCATGAGTTTTATATGAATTACTATGTCACAGGTATCAGATTACACTTTATTTTTTCAATTCATATGGAAAATACATTAGAAGAAAGGAGTACATGAGGTTCGTGGGAGAACAGCCTACTCATCAATCCTTATCTTGAATTTGCCTGTTTGGATTTCATGTACTTGACCATAGGTTGATGGCATTGACCATCTCAGTTCAAGAAAAGGTCCCAAATGTAAAGCAGAAAGGAGCTACATTAAAAACCACCACTTAACAGTGTTGTTCCCTCAGGCCAACTGCATGATTACTGACAGACGTATTTGCACAGTGCCTGTTGGCATTCATACCTGGCCTATGAATAAACAAAACTTCAGTTTCTAGCACTGACAGTCCCTCACTCCTTGAGAATCTCATTAATTTATCACCTCATTAAATTAAAGAAAATGAACTAAATATAAACAAGTCAAGGTTTCAGGGTACCATAAGGGTGGTCTTCTATTGCAATTTAAAAAAAATGCTGTAGAAGAAGAGAAGCTTTGTATGCTGCAAAGATAAAATACTTCTTCAGTCCAATTTACCTTATTTCTGTTGCTATTATAAATCTAAATTTAGAGAAGTAGGACTAGATGAAAAAAGGAAACTTTATAAGCAAGGACTTCAACTTAAGACAGGCACACTTTCCTTCAGTGAAGGCACATTTAGCTCAGTATTTCTCTTGGCAAAGTTTAGGCATGTCTCTAGTTAACAAATGTATTCTGCTGTCAGCCCTTTTCAAGAATTATATTTGATGCTGGATGCCAAATAACTTCTTTAACTATTAATAAATAACTCACAGGTATCTTAGATAGTGCGCACTTGAGGAATTATGCTAATACTTTCTATGCTGGAGACAAGGGAAATTCCCCCCCATAAATTTTTACTTCTGCTGACACGTTCTCTGAGCTCTGCTTTCAGAACGGGTTCATTCTCACTAAGACAGCCATCTAATCTTGTGGAAAATCTGATCACCAACTATCTGCTTCTTGCTGATGTTGCTGAGAAAATTCCTGTTGAGAATGGGAGAGAATATGGATTCATCAATTTTGGCATCTGGTCTAGCTGCTTGTATTTCATTAGCTTCACAGTAATGAGTCTTTGCAATTTAAAAAGAACAGAATAGTCACTACCATGTGAACCAAATTACACTATATATTACATGCTACCTAACTAACAATAAAATACTTTATAGGTAAAAAGAAAACACATTAAGTGACACCATGATTTTTCATGTGGCTTACAGAGAAGAAAGGATCTCTAAGGGAATACTTAGATAAATTATACACCAAATCTCAAGGTGTGGCAGTTAATTGGAACATTATTTTAGGTGGAATGAAATTTTTATCATGTTTATTTGAATCTATTTCAAGCTAGTCCCTTCTAAGAGCTGCTTTGCTAATGCTACAAAGACTGTAATGGCTGTTATCTCAATCATTTGTCCTGACACTGAAGTAATTTATTACTACCAGGTGACAGTAGTTAGCACCTTTTCACATTTATTTCTTACTTTTAGTTAATCCAACAGAAAATCTGTGGGCTAAATTTCATTGAAAGTGGAAGTTTGGAAAGAGAATCTTTTGAATGCAAAACTCCCCAGAAAGTACCAGTTTTTAAGGAGCTTTGATTTCAGACAAGAAGGTTATTCTGATTGCTTCTTGGCCTCCAAATTCAGTGTTGTAGTAAAATTAATATCTCATAGGGGAAGAGAGAGGAGCATGCAAGGACAGTTGATATAAAAAGGAAACCTCTGAAAATTCAGATGGTCATTTTGTCTCTACTTTTGATTTGAAGATTTGATGACTAGAAACCTTCTTCTCATTTCAAGCATCAATTTATATTTTCTTTATGGTTAAAATATTTATTTTTCCTCATGGATTTTCTTCCTGGAGATTTTAGACAGCAGTGTCTCATCTTGTAGTTTTGGCTTTCCAGACCCATGGGAATTTTAGCCCTGATGTTCAGAGAGTACTTTAACCAGGAAGGGATAGAGTTCTGGATGAATGTGTCTTTCCTATGCAACAGCTGGACAACCTTGCCCCTGAGAATTGTCTACAGGAGTCTCTTTGCTCAGTCTCCTGAAAAAGAAGATGGAATGAACACTCCACCTTCTTCCTTTCTTTACAAACTGTCACATAGTGTTAGACAAGTGCACCTCATTACCTTTATATTCATTTAAAGCTTTTCCTTCTGAAATTTGTGTTCCATCAATGATGGTTATTCTACCATGTATCTATCACTTGTTATAACATCTAATTTCGCATTCTTCGTAAAGAGATCAAACATTTTTTTATCTCAAAGCTTTGGTTTTTTGTACAATGGTTGCAGATTTTTTTGACGGCCATGTCCAGTTCTATAGGTGCATTAGCACTGCTATCACCTTGTGCTGCACTCATTGCTTCCCTTTCACTTTCTTCCTCCCCTCTACCATTATATCTTGCCATATACTTGCTCCTTCTTAAAGTCAGGTCTTCAAAGTTTTGGTATTGCTAATTTTGAAGAAATGTTTATCAGCTTTTCCAGCCTTGTTTGTAGAAATTCATAAGATTTCTATTCATAAAAAAAAAAAAAAAAAAATCCATTGATGAGCTTTCCCACAAATGCACCCCAGTATTCCAACATGAAAAAAGTTTTGTGTTATCCTCAGCTTTTGAGGTCTGCTATGACACTGGTAATGAGTTTTTTGTTAGCTGGGTGTTTTTGGTTTTTTTTGTTTGGTTTTTTTTTTTTTTGTTTGTTTTTTTTTGTTGGTTTTTTTTTTTTTTTTTTAATCAGAACATATTAAATAGTAATATTAAGTCTGAAAATGGTAATCTTGAATCATTTCTGTCGCATCTTTCATAGCTGGCAACAATCTGTTAGTCACAATCATGCAAGGTCATTTCTTCTGAGTGATTGTGAGTGTCTGATATAAGGTTGAGTTGGAGTTTTTAAGCAAGGTTTTCTTGGAGACCTGGGTTAGGGAGAAGTTACAGAAGAAATTATTGATATATTTTAATTTTCTGCTGGAACTACAGGGAATCTTAGAATCATAGAATCATAGAATAGTTAGGGTTGGAAAGGACCTGAAGATCATCCGGTTCCAACCCCCCCTTCTATGGGCGGGGAAACCTCACACTAAACCATGCCACCCAATGCTCTGTCCAACCTGGCCTTGAACACTGCCAGGGGCGGAGCATTCACAACTTCCCTGGGCAACCCATTCCAGTGCCTCATCACCCTTACAGTAAAGTACTTCTTCCTTATGTACAATCTAAACTTCCCCTGTTTAAATTTTAACCCGTTATCCGTTGTCCTATCACTGCAGTCCTAATGAAGAGTCCCGCCCCAGCATCCCTTTAGGCCCCCTTTAGATACTGGAAGGCTGCTATGAGGTCTCCACGCAGTGTTCTCTTCTCCAGGCTGAACAGCCACAACTTTCTCATCCTATCTTCATATAGGAGGTGTTCCAGTCCAATGATCATCCTCGTGGCCCTCCTCTGCACTTGTTCCAACAGTTCCATGTCCTTTTCTGTTGAGGACACCAGAACTGCACACAGTATTCCAAGTGAGGTCTCACAAGAGCAGAGTAGAGGGGCAGGATCACCTCCCTCGACCTGCTGCTTGTGCTCCTTTGGAAGCAGCCCAGGATACGATTGGCTTTCTGGGCTGCGAGTGTGCACTGGAGCTGGCTCATGTTCACTTTCTCATCTACCAACACCCCCAAGTCCTTCTCTGCAGGACTGCTCTGAGTCTCATCTCTGCCCAACCTGTAGCAGTGCCTGCAATTGCTCTGTACAAAGTTAAGGTTATTGCACTTGCCATGGTTAAACTTAATCAGGTTGGCACCAGCCCACCTCACAAGTGTGTCAGGGTCCCTCTGGATGCTTCCCTCCAGCATATCTACTGAACCACACAGCTTGCTGTCATCAGCAAACTTACTGAGGGTGCACTCAATGCCACTGTCTGTCACCAACAAAGGTGCTGAACAAGATTGGTCCCAATACCGATCCCTGAGGGACATCACTCGTTACTGGTCTCCAGCTGGACATTGAGCTATTGACCACAACTCTTTCTGTGCTGCCATTCAGCCAGTTCTTTATCCACCGAGTGGTCCACCTATCAAATTGATGCCTCTCCAATTTAGAGACAAGGATGTCATGTGAGACAGTGTCGAAGGTTTTGGACAAGTCCAGGTAGATGACATCAAATGCTCTACACCTGTCCATCAGTTCCGTGGCCCCATGCCAGAAGGCCACCAGATTGGTCAGGCAGGATTTCCCCTTAGTGAAGCCATGCTGGATGTCACCAACCACCTTGTTGTTT
>JANRGW010037492.1:0-23504 GCA_024733675.1 Psilopsiagon aymara
AGGAGGGTGTGATTGGACAAATGCTGGAAAAGGAAGTAAGAGTGTAGAGGCCCTGATTTGCAAGGGATGGAAGAGTAACGAAGATGATGTGCTGAAACATCAGCTTCTAAGCTTCCCCACTATGGGTTATATATTCCTCCCAGTGCAAATTCCAGTTTCCTAGAAGATCACATCATCTAGATGGCAGTGCTTACAAGGAGAAGAGAAACACCACATTCTTATCCTCTGAAAACAGTGATACACCAAATAGCTCTTTCGATGCTGGGGAAAGTTACTGAGGAGTTTTCTATTGCTGATAATGCACGCTTTTCATGTAGCAGAATTGTGCAGATACAGCTCTAACAGTTGTGTCAGATGTGGTTGGATACATACAATGTGAAAGTGTGGTGTTACTGCTGGCCCTGATGCATAGGTTTCTGGACACAGGGAAAGTAAAATTAAGTATCAGTGATATTTGGGAGGAGCTTCTGTAGCTTATTTGGTATAATGATAGCTGTTCAGGTTGTGCATCACAGCTTTATTGAGAGAAGTGATAAAGTTGAAACAAAAAACCCTACTTCACAGGGGGGTTTGCCATCCAAGTGTAAGTTGGAGGATGAGTATTTGCAAATTGGGAATACAAGAGTTCTTGTGGATTCACAAGAATCCACAAGAATGGAATCATACAAAGAGATGGGATTCTAAAGAAGGCAACCCCCCTACAAGCAAGCAACCCCTGTTGTGTTGTAGCACTCAAACAGTTCCCCTGCAAGTAGGTTGTCTGTGGAAGACTAGCGCAGGTTTGGGCTCCCAGAAATACTTGTGTTTTAAATGCTGTATGCGTTTTTGTGGCTGGAAGCAATCAATTTTAAGTGTTTATAGGTTTACATATGTATTTTTAATGCTCACTTTTTTTTCCTAAATTCTTCTAGTAGTCAGAGAAGCCCATCACCAGGTCCAAATCATACCTCTAGCACCAGTGCATCAAATTCAACACCTGCACCGCAGAATACATCTGTACGACCCACTTGTTCATTAACACCTACGCTAGCAGCACACTTCAATGAAAACCTTATAAAGCATGTTCAAGGTTGGCCTGCAGACCATGCAGAAAAGCAGGTGAGTACACTTGTGCTTTGTTCCCTGTGGCAGTACAAAATGTGTAGCTTAAAAATCTGATTTTCTTTGGGAGGTTGCTTTTTCTAGGAAGTGCCGGTATTCAAAACCCCCCTGATGCTCGGCCTTAGCCAGAAAAGAGGAGAAGGCAAAAGAGATTAGGCCAGACCTGCGGGTATTACATGTGATTGCCATTTAGCAGTTGAGTATTTTTAGTCTTGTTTAGAATACCAGAGTTTTTAAAATTCTCTCAGATGAATAGCTGTCCTTGTAATTATTTTCTTACTGCCGGAGTTCTCTTCAAATTTACAAAGAACATAAATTTCAACAGATTTTTTTATAAGAATGATATTTCTGTTGTGTGGAAAGTGTTATAATTAGGTGACAGAGTTAAACTCTTTGAGACTACGCTGCAGTTTGAGTCACCAAACTAACTGTGTCACTAACTGTGTTAGTTCTACACAGTGGAAAAGGAGCTTTGTCTTGTTTGTTGTACCAAATTTTTAAGATGATGTAGAGGGCTCAGTCTGAATCTGGGCTATTTTTACATAATGGGAAATCCAGTAGAGGTGCCATGCATATTTTGTAACTTCACTGCATGAAACCTATCCTGTTGTGGTAATACAGGAAAACTGGATGCATGTCAGCTGCTTGGAATGTATTACTCAAAGGAACCGTATTGGTTATTGAGTCTAGTTCAAGTCCTTTCAGAGGCAGTCCTGTCTGACGCAGTCAGTGTGGGATATTAATCTTACCTAGCCCAGTTTACTTTGGTCTTTTGAAGAGCGGGTGCATGCTGCCTCAAGCCTACACTGTGGGTAGTAACTGCAAGATGACTCTTAGAAGTGTAGCCTAGACTGATACCCTATTTGGGTTCTGGGGTACTTACTTTTTCTTTTCAATAATTTTTAAATCTAATTTTAAGACATTACCACCTGTACTGAGGCAGATGACTGAGCTGTTGCTGTGGAATGTGCATATAAGGAAATGGTGGAGCACAGCCACTTCTCAGTGGCTTTGACCCATAGTTTTCATAGTGTTATTTTCACCATGTACTGGATTGGCATATATTTTAATGCAAAAAATACAGATTTTTACGGTTGATGGCTTATATTTTTGTCCTGCTGTCAGTAATAAGGAGATTTTTTTTTTTTTAACCAGCTAACACTAGGTGGTTGTGTACTGAGTTGGATACTTTTACCTTTGTGTCAAGTGTTACATGCTGTATTGTCCTGTCTGCTCTTTCACATGATTTCATGTGCCAGTGTTGTGTATAGTTTTGAATACTAACAGTTGAGGGACTTAAGTCAGATACTTGCTATAAAAGAAAAAGTGAATGAAACTGTAAGAGCAATACATAGTGAAAAAGGTAGGCTAGAAGAAAGCAGAGACTGAACTGTGCAGTGCTGTGGTTTCTCCAGATTTCTAACCAGATGCAGAGCTTAAATTGGAATTAGAGCATAAAAGCACATGCCAGAGTAAACTGAAAAATAAGTAAGGTGATTTGGGACAGGTATGTGTTGAAGCAGTCAGACTTGAAATGTGCTGTGCAGTACTTAGTAGCCAAAACAATTCTTGAGCCACTAGCAGTTATCTCTCAATCTTAGCACTTAATATGGAAAACAGGAAAATAATCCAGTAATATGGTTAATTAAAAAAGAATCAACATAACCATCTTTAAGGAATGTGAGAAACAGAGTTGTAGGTAGAGGTGTGTAGGGAGGAAACACAAAATGATGGCCTACTGGAGACCCCAAGGTATTCCTGGATGTCAGCACGCTACAGGAGAGGAAACTTTTAATGTAGGGAGTTAGAACTCAACATGCTTCTTTGAGCTGGACAGATGCCTGAGTTGGTGAAAACCTGGACTAAATACAGTTATTTTTGTGGAGGAAAGATGAAGTGTAAGTGTACTTCAGCAGATGTTGTGGATTAACCCCGGCAGGCCTCTGAGTAACTGCTTGCTCACTGTCCCCCAGTAGGATGGGGGAGAGAATTGCAAGGGCAAAAGTGAGAAAGCTCATGGGTAGAGTAAAAGCTTAGTAAATAAAGGGCGAGGTGGGGGAGTGATGCAAAAGTAGTCTGCTTACCTCCAGCCAGTCCCTAAACAGTGGCAGCCCCTGGAAAACTGCCCCCCAGTTTTACTGCTGAGAATGCCATCTTATGGTATGAAATATTGCTTTGGTCAGTTGAGGTCAGCTGTCCTAGCCTTTTTCCTTCCCTGCCTTTTGTCTACCCACAACCTGTTTCCTGGGGGAGAGGCAGAGAAAGGGAAAACCCTGATGTTGTGTAAGCACTGCTCAGAAATAGCTAAAATACTGGTGTGTCATCAACACTGTTTTGGTCACAGATTCAAAACATAGCACCATATGGACTGCAGTGAAGAAAATTAACTCCATTCCAGCCAGACCCAGTACAGCAGATAGTAATATTGCTAAACAGTAAGACTACAGGGAAAGCTTTATTTGAAACAATTTGATTCTACAGTTGTATGGTTTGGTTTTGTTTTGTTTCTTTCGGTGTGCCTGTTGCAAGAAATACACTTTCCTTATGGAAGTGTGATACACAGGACCTCAGAGTAATTATACTAGTCCCCTTGATGCTGTTGAAAAGTTCTTTGGAATCATTTACCCAGTTCAGTGACATGACTTTTAAGAAATGCACAAGTTTTGGATAGGTCATACCTTCCAAACTTATATTTCTGCTTTTCTCCACCTGCCTAAGTGGGGACATTAAAATGATGGAAGAGAACACCTGAGGAGGGTTGCAAGGTTGTGGGCTTTTTCCTTTACAAGGTAGCTGGAAACAAGATGGCATTCAACTGGGGGGTTTGTCCCTAAGGCTTAATTTAGATTGGAAATTTAAGTCTGCCATTGAAATAGTGAATGGCGACTTAAATACTTGAACAAGTTACTCTGGAAACTGAAATCCCTGTCATGTGCTGTCTTTCAAGATGGTTGGGTAAATATTTGCTAGGATCAAGAAAATCTTAACCATCCCTGCTGTAGCATGGGCCTGGGTTAGACATTCTCTTGGCAGCCAGTTTTGTTCATTTCTGATTCTAAATGGGCTTTTGTAGATAATTTAATGTACTTCTGATTTAATACTCCCTTTTGAAGGTAGAGTGCTTTGCTGTTTCAAGACGCTTATCCAGCAGTTCTCTGGCTACAGCCACTTGTTTCCAATGCATGACTCAAAATCCTAACCTTTATTTGTAACCATTGCAGGCATCAAGATTACGTGAGGAAGCCCATAACATGGGTAGTGTCCATATGTCAGAAATTTGTACTGAATTAAAGAATTTAAGGTCTTTAGTTCGAGTATGTGAAATTCAAGCAACTTTGCGTGAGCAAAGGTAAGTGCATGCTTTGTGTTTATTTTAAAAATGGTAACTTTGAGGGTTGTATTAGATTCCCATTCTGGCATTGGTTTGCATGAGCTGTATTTGACTTTGTAAGTATGCTAGTACTTGCCAGATTTGCAAGCTGTCTTCTCTTGATACATTTTACCTGTTTCTGTCGCAGATACCTCTTAGTTTTCAATGAATAGAGCCAGATACACATCTTCTGTATGTATTTTCACCTGGTGAGGTAGTACCTTTCCACATACATTAGTGCATTATGAAAAACTGAGTTAACTCCTCCTAGTTCAGCTTCCTTGTAAAATACCTGTCTTTGTATGATGCACAGATCACGAGTGCACGTGTGCATGGTTTATACTAAAGACTACAGTTTGTACGAGGCATTTGCTAGGCCTAAAGCCGAAGCAAGTATGAGCAGGTGTGGTGGGTATCACAAACGAAGGGAGAATTAATGTTTTTACTTAGGAGGCGTCTGAGAAGATCTTGGGGTTCTTTAGTGAGACAGTTATAGTGAAGTAGATTCCTGCTTCTTTAGTCATTAATAACAGGTCTTCTCTGTAATGCTGAAGAAATACACAGATACATTGTTGAAGACTTGTGCAAGTTTGAAACATTTAGACTTACAATATATGCTGAAACATTTTACTAGTAGTCATGATCCTAAATCTACTTTCATATTCAGTTTCCCTTTTGAATGATGTTACCCCACCTATTAAGTCACACTACAGTTTGAATACAGTGAAACTGATTTGCTGTTTTAAGCTGCTTTAATAGTGATGCATGCTGTTCTTGCTTTTTGGCAGTTAACAATCCTTTAGTCAGAAGCAAGTTATAATATATTTGTAAATCTTTTCTAATAAAGGGTGAAAAATATCCATTGTTTCTGAAAGTTTATTCATATCTTCATTATAAAAATTAGAATTTCTATAGTGTATTTAATGAACTGCTTGGTTTCCTACAGGTTTTATTTCCTAAGGTTTCATTTCTGTCTCTGGGTGCACATTTGAGCTGAAAAAACTTGTCAAATATCATTGTTCAGATCACTAAATAGCACCTTGCTTCTTGTATACTGCATATTCTTAAGCTATCAATGGGTAATGGTTATCAGTGGATATTATGACTGTGAGTCTATGATAACATGTTTCTTTTATTTTTACTGCAATCCCAAAGACGTGGCATAAGTAACAAGTTGGTGGGGGAGGCTTTTGCGAAGGATGGGATTATCAAAGCTGATAGTAGATGCTTTTTATGCATCAGTTGAAGTTGCTTCAAATGTCATAGATTATTTATATGAAACTTCAACTTTCCTTGAATATTTTCTTAATTCCACGTGCCTGCGTTACACCTTCAGCATCATGAAAAGGTGTTTGAAAATATTAATTAAAAATTATGGGAAATAGTTGCGTAAATCAAATGTTCATTAATCACAATAACAGTTTATGTCAGTAGAAAGAGAAAAAATGCATAAGGGAATTTCTGAGCCAGGTGTAGTTACAACTTTTCTTAGGTGCCTTTTAATGATCAGGTGTTTTGAGATTGGAGCTTACCATAACTAGAGACTACCACTACCCACAGAGACAAATACTAGGAAAAATAAAAAGTGTTGCACCTAAAAGAAAACTTGCTTCTTTAGAAAAGATTTATGAGCACCTTGAGTTCTTGTACAGTCTGGAAAACTGCATGACACAGGCACAATACCATACTTCAGAATATTCAGCTGCTCAGTCTATTCTTGCAGTGTTCTGCTTTTTTGGGGAGTTAATTTCAAATGAAAAGCAGGCTTAAACATAACTGCATTCAGTCATGATGAAATACAGCAACTTGATTTTCTGAACTAAGGTATCAAACACAGCAGGTCTCTGTATCTGCATACAGTGCTTGTAGGTGATTGACTTGGGAATTTAAAAATATCTGAATTTTTTTGATCAAACTAAGTATACATTTCTGAAATTATAGAACTATGTATGTAGATACTTAATATCTTTGTAAAATGAAATGAAAATGTTTATACTGATTTATTTCTGTTTTCTTGCAGGATACTATTTTTGAGGCAACAAATTAAAGAACTTGAAAAACTAAAGAATCAGAATTCCTTCATGGTGTGAAAAGTTGTAAACAATTGCACATGGTTTTGAGTACAGGAACTATTAAACTGTTGTCCAGTCTTAACACTTTTGAGCTGCATTTGTGTAGACTTTGGACCGTTGAGCTGGGCAGAAAAAAGTTGACATGGGGAAGGGGACAGGAGGGAGTCAAATTCAGGGGAAAGATACAAGGATGATTTGTAAAACCCTTGAAATGTAGATTTCTTGTAGATGTATTCTTCACGTTGTAAATATGTTTTGTAGAGTGAAGCCATGGGAAGCCATGTGTATCAGAGCTTAGACATCCAAAACTAATCAATGCTGAGGTGGCTAAATACCTAGCCTTTTACATGTAAACCTGTCTGCAAAATTAGCTTTCCTTTTTTTTTTTTTCTCCCCTGTTTTTTTTTTGTTTTGGGGTTTCTTGGGGGTTTTG
The DNA here is from genome assembly GCA_024733675.1 of Psilopsiagon aymara. Lineage (NCBI taxonomy): Eukaryota > Metazoa > Chordata > Aves > Psittaciformes > Psittacidae > Psilopsiagon > Psilopsiagon aymara. Next base: position 6,977 of record JANRGW010037492.1, read on the forward strand.
TTTTTGTTGTTTTTTTTTTTTTTTTTTTTTTTTTTTTTTTTTTTTTTTTTTTTGTTTTGTTTTGTTTTGTTTTTTGTTTTTTTTTTTTTTTTTTTTTTTTTAGTTAATTTATCATTCAGAAATTTTGCATTTCCTAAAATCCAATGCAAGCGCCAGGCGATCTGTGTCTAAGGCGGCAACAACTTGGGTAATGTACAAAATGTCATGAAACAACTGTTTCCACACTTGCACCGAACCGAGAGCAGTGCTTCTCCATTTCTGTTTTACAGAGAAATGTTTTTCATTTTCTGTGTTCCATTTCCCTGTGAAATCCTAAATCTGATTATATCAGTTTTTTAATGCTTCTGATTTTCTCTTTTCTTAAGGCACTGTTGCTATGGCACTTTTTCTATAACCTTTTCATTCCTGTGTACAGTAGCTTAAAATTGCAGTGATTGAGCATAACCCACTTGTTTGTATAAATTATTGAAACATATTTCCCATTTGCACCCTGTAAGAATGGACTTATAGTACTGCTGGGCATGTGTGCTGAAAGTACATTACTTGCTCAAATATAAGGAAATAGCCCAATGAACATGTTAACATGGTTGTGGGAGGGGAAAGAGGAAAAAAAAAGCTAGTCAGATGTGAATTGTATCTGTTGTAATAAACATGTTAAAACAAAGAAACACTGGTTTTCATTTCCTTTGGTCAACACACATTGAAATTTGGTCAGTTTGGGGATTCTTTATTAAAACTGTTCTTGTTGAACATTTTTGTACTTAAATAATTCCTCAAGGAAGGTTTTGTTTAAAACTTGTAAACAGGAAATTGTGTATAAAATATTTAATGAAATATAAAATTCAACAAGAATGATTTAAGACACCTCCCAAACAGTTGTCATATGTTGACTCCTGGTTTACCTGTCTTGATATTATGACATTTCATTTCGAAGGATGTTTGTGTTGTAGCTAACTGTTTAAGTCTGGTGCTGACTGCTGTTCTTAACCATCACAAAACGCTGAATTTGTGTAATTGGAGCAACCCACCGTTTGAAAATGGTGGCAGAGCTCAGCTTTGTATATTGTTTCCTAAAGTATATTAAAAATAAAAAAGAAACTATTGCTACTACAAAATAAACGTGACTTTTTTCTTTGCTTAAAACTAACAAGAGGAGTGATGACAGTATTCAACACTTGCAGAGGTGTATATGTTACAGTAGTCTCTTAAGAAAGATTGTAGGTGATGGCTTAAAAAAAGAACTTATTGATAAAAGGTGTTGACATGAGATGCTACATGGTTTTCTACTATATCATACTGCCTTTCAGCACCAGAAATGTTACTTTATTTTATTTTGCCCTGTCTCATGTTGAGTGGTCTTGGACTGATCAGTAGAAGCTGTATACTCTGTCCTAACAAGACATTGCAAATGAAGCAAGTTGAAATACCTTAACTAAAAACAACAAATGAAAAATCAGGATAGATTAACTTGTCACTGTCCATAGTTTTTAACCCAGGATGGGCTGTTGTGATTCATATAATTCAAATGTTTGGTTTTGTTCAGAAAATGTGAATAGAATAATCTGGAATGAATTAATTTTAACAGCTGTTGTTTCTGCGTTTTTAGACCCAAGGCCAACTGACAGAAGGCTTCCTGAGGCTCTCATGTTTGCCTAATGTCCTATTTCTTGTAATACTTGTTGTCTTGGGGTTGCTCAAGCATAGGGAAGTGTTATGTGAAATGGACAGATGGACAGGTGATCTGTCACCAGTGGTTGTCCTTAGTTCTGGTATTTTGCTGTTTAGGTACTTGCAGAGGCAAAGGTTGCTTCTGTCTTAATAGATAGGCTTAGTCTATTTTCCACAGGCTTAATTTGTTTCCTTTTGATTGATCTGTTGCCCTCTAACACCCTGTATCAGCTTCACAAGTTAATTTTGTTCTGTAAAAACTTACTTTGGGTAATTTTTTAAAACCTCTGGTTTGAATTAATTTCCTTATGTGCTTATCTGCTGCCTGTTACGTTCTGTTCATTGCCTTACAGAAGAGTCATTATTCCAGCCTAAAAAGTACTAGTCTGTTTTATTGTATGAAAAGTATCATAATCTCTGAATGGTCATAGATAATTTGGAAGTAATAAGGATGCTGCTTTAACCTCTTAAAAATACATGCGTACATATACATACTTCACACAGAAACACAGTCTTTCTTAAGGTGACTTCTTCCGTAATGCAATACAGGTGGCTACTTTATCAGCATCACCTGAAGCTTGTTGGCTTCTCTATCTGCTCACTCCTCCTCCATCCTCCATCCTTCCAAAGCCTGGAGCTGCTGCCAGCTGACGAGGAACAGCGTGCCAAACTTCCACTGGCATTAAAGAAGTTGGAGATGGTGATTGCAGGCACTGTTTTGAAGCAGACCCTAACTAAATGGCAGAGTATGGGTTAACATCCTTCAAAATTGCTTCACTAGCATACAAATGCAATTTTGACCTTACTGTGTGACCTGGAAACCTTCAATGACACAGAAGGATACTCTGGATATTGCTTGGGGGGGAACCCAAATTTTTCTCCTTTATCAAATCTGTCTGAAGATGGACAGCAAAGGAATTGGCAGGTGCACTGAGACCTGTTTATAGTTAACCAGCTTATTACCCATCTTGAAACTGATGCTATCCTTTCAAATGGAGCTGCCATGGTTTAATGAAACAGGCTTCACTGGAGCATTTCACACCTGCAAGTCAAATCAAGTGAATAATTTTCCTGGGGGCAAATCTTGTTTTCTTCCTAGGCAGGGGTTCAAAAACTGTTTAATAGAGTTGTGGGATGTTTTCTGTATTAATTACTTTACACGAGTGGTCTTGTTTCTTTGTGTAGCCTCACTTCTTTGGCAGTTGTTTTCTTCTGCAGTTAGTCAACCAAAAGCTTGTATTCGCAACTGAAATCCATATGTATGTTGATTTCTTTTGCAAAGAAATTTGTTCTGAGTTGTGATACAGTTTTGGATTCTCGTTGCACATTGCTCCTTTCCAATGTCTGTTCCTCTGTTTTCTCTCCCTGGTCTCGTAGAAGAGGCATTTGGATAGATTCAGTCCTTCATAGCCGTAAGTGCCAGCTCTATTCTAACCTTCCTGGATGTCTGTGTCGCTGCTGCTGTACTGATTCAGCTGGAATTGTTCTAGAAGATGCTTTTTGTTATAAATGTCTATTTCCCAGCCATTGCTATTTGTTTAGAGGACCTATCTGAGGGAAAGGACTGATGAAGACTTCCTACCAATTAGGGCTGCAGCTAACCAAGGGTTTAGAAGTCATGAAGCACTTTTTCTTCCCCAGTAAAGACACTTACCCGTCTGATCTAGGACTTTGTAGAGAATGAACTGCCACGTTTTTGTCTCCTGTGGGAACTAGTAACAACCTGACAAGTCTTGTTGCATTGTGGACAGGTCCTGCCTGGAGCTGCTGGGTGGTATACAGCTGTGCTACATGGCTCTCTATACCTTACTGCACACCAGATGTGCAAACCCAGCTTGAACAACCACATCTTTCCAGCAGTTTCTCAACGTGTGACTAGTTTGTTGCCGTCTGTTAGTCGCACATGCCAGAGAGCATTAGCAAGAGGCGCCATCTACTGAGTGCAGTGAGATGCTCAAAGATAAATCCCTTTACTCCAGTTTCAAACCTCAGAATTTGGGCTAAGTGAAAAGGCTGCATTAGTGTAGAGAAGCTCAGAATGGTCGGTGATGCTTGTCTTCCATTTTACTTGAATGTTACAAGAAGTTCAATCAATTATGGGTAGTACTGTCACAGTCATCTGCATAGTAGCTAAAACAGTGCAGGTCACTTAAACTGATGCTGTCCCTCTTCTCCTCCCATTTTTCTAAAGTTGGCACATGGAGGTCTGTTAGTGTGTTGCCTTTCAGATCTCTAAATAGCCTGAACAGCTTCTTTCTGCCTGGCTAGGCAGATCTGCTGCCAAGATCTTGCATGTTTCTCTGTCCAGAAAAAAAAAATCTGTGATTGGATCTTTTTTCATTGTAATCAGGGTGCTGCTGGAGTTCGACTGGGGTCCCTGTTCTGCTAGATGCGTCCTCATTAGCAGCAGAAACTGGTGTGCTGAGAAGAGTTGTTTGGCAAAGCAACCAAAGCCTGTGACAGGTGGTGCTACAGAAGGTGAATGTGTTGTCAAGATGGACCACTTGATGGTGCCAAGGAGCTCTGATGTCTGTGAGCTCCATCCCAGTTCCTATAGCTGCTGCTCTGCATCCTCTGAGTAAAAGCTATTTCTTCCACATTTTGAAAGGTTTAATTCAACTTTTTCTTCTTGTTGGGGATTCAGTTCCACAATAAGTCTTCCATCTTTTTTTAAAATGGGAAAGCTATTGCACCACTGACAACATGTTCCTGTTTTCATTTGCTACATGAAACTGCTTTGCTGCTTGCAATAACATACTGGTAGAAGCGTGGACAACTGAGGCTCTTGATACCATTTTCTTTTTAGGATATAAATTCTGAGTGTTCCTGTTGACCTGGGATGGTATCCGAGTTTCCCTTCATAAAAAGAAAAGCAAGAATTAATTTGTTATCTGACAGGTCCCTGGCAACTCTTCACCTGAACAATTACAGATGAGGCGGGGATGTGTGTATGTGCAGAGTGCATATCTATATAACACAGTCGTGGTAGGACAAGATCCTTAAGGACTCATTTGCTTCATAGATGGTTTCACTCAAAGAATTACTTTGTGAGTGTGAGGCTTCACACAGTGGGAGAGCTTATCTGCCACTTGACTCCCTGCAAAAGGAATAACCCTTGCTGCTTTCCTGCTCTGGCTGATGTGCTCCTGTGAAATCCTTGCCAGCCTTGTAGCAGTTCAAGAATCAAAGCCCAGCAGAACCACCCCCTAGCCAATGTGTCTGCTGACTTGCTAGGCTGAAGAGGCTCACACCAAGGGGCTGGGCAAGGGCAGATCAGGGTAACTTGGGGCAGCAGTAAACTCAAATGGTAAAGACTACCTGCCTTTAAAACTCCAAGGTGCATGTGCAGAAAGAAGGGCTCTGGACATGGAGAGTACTGAGTTGGGCCTGTGTTTTCTGAAGTTTGAATGCATGTGTACTTTCACCTGGAATTTAATCTCAATGGATGTTTACCTTTTGTGCAGCTGAACAAAATCCTAACCACCAAACTGCTGTATTAACAGCTACCTGAATTTTAAAGTAAGCATGAGTAAAGACCTTATTGTCAACCATGTTCTCCATAATAGATTTAAAACAAAGCACCCATCCCAAAGCAAACAGTTGTCTTTAATATGTTTGGAATACAAATTGAGGACTGTCTCCGAGGAGATGCTGCTATTCGTCTTCACCTACTACTCCCTGCTAAACTGACAGATGGCATTGTTGCCCTGGATGGTTTGATTAGATACCAGACCTCTCAAGAATGAGGAAAAATCAGCTCGGCTGTCCTCATCTGATGAGTTTGGAGCGTTTCCTGAACTCCATAGTTGCTCCCTGAGGATTTTGCAGGCTCCCCTGCAGGAGCTGTGTGAACAAGTGCGTGTCCGAGCAGCCTGCCAGGCTGGGATCTCACACAGTTCAGGGGACAGCTCGGGCACTTGGCAGCCCTCTGCCTGGCGCTGCTACACTGAGAGACACAGGCTCTTTTTCTGTGTGCGCTTTCCCTCTGGACAGCATGCCTTGTGGTGGCTGAAGCGGTGTTTGGTGCCTGCCCAGGGCAGACCACAGCCACTGAGCTGGTGCAGTGCTGCCTTTGGTTCAGCAGAGACAGACTAGTTCGTGGCCTGGTAAAAAGCCTCTGCTTCAGCTGGTGCTTCTTTACTGGAGTTTTAGTGCTATTAATAGGTAAGGAAGCTCCAAGGAGCAGGAATCTCTCTGGCAGAGACTTTTTAAGCCTCTGATTTTTCTCCTAGCTAACATTCATGGCTTTCTCCCTTAATTGTTAATGAAAATGTTTGAACTTGTTTCTCTTCCTGATGCCTAGTTTCAGTGCTGATAATCCTTGACCAATATAAGATTAAGTGGAGTTTATGTGTTAAGTGTAGATTACTGACTGATTTTTTATATATATGTGTATCCGAAATGGCAGCAGTTGCTCCAATCTATCTGGGATTAGAGGTGTAATTTGGAATAGTTTGCTGAACGAAAGGCAACATTTTGGTAGCTGGTTCATGGAAGTTCACTACGTGCTTTTGCAATTTCACATGACAAATCTTCATGGCATTGTGAAACTCAGAATGGTGACCTGAGTTTCACAGAAACCCGTCTTGTGCAGTGGAGAGTGAGATGATGAGCACCATCCCTGAATAGTGCTTAGTAAGAGACTTTGCATCAGGCATGCTGCAGACTGATTAGTCAGCATTTTGTATTTTTAAAAACAGGTTGCTGTTGTCATGCATTGACACAAATAGCTGCTACTCCTTTTAGTGAAACTGTTCATATGACCAGAATGACTTCTGGTGACATCCAGTGTGCCTGTGATTTTGTAGAACCTAAAATGAAAGCACTGAGGTGTAGAGAAGCTTAAACCTGCTTCAGGCTTGTGCAGTTACACATAGTTTAAATGAGTGCCACCTAAAAGAAACCTGCTGTTAACTTCTTAAATAGTTGTTTACAAATATATTTTTTTATGATGCCTTACTCTTTTCATACTGCCTTGTTCAGCTATGGTGGGATTTGGATTATTACGAGAGTTTTCACAAAGGAAACTGTCAAGCACATTTTTTACAGTAATGGCTTCCCTGGTTGACAAGTAGAAATATTAATATAACCTCATATTTCATGCCTCTTCACAGTAGAGGTTATGGGACTTTAGAGTGAGAGGGATTAATTCACTTACACAGAGTTATTCAAGGGAGTATTTCTACCTGGGAATCTAGCATCATTGTGGTGTACTTTTGCAATAACTTGATTCTTTAACGCATCGAGCAACGAGTGCGTAAATGAGAAATGTCTTAATAAAGAGTGCATCCTAAACCCCCTACATTCAGAAAAGCTGTGAGATGGTGCAACTTCCCTAAGGGGGTGAAAAAATTACAAATTAAATCAAATTTGCCTGTTTATTTTGTCACACGCTGGAATTCCGCACAGGCTTGAAGTTCTCACTGAAGTTAGATTCAGTGCCATTAAATACCATTTTTCTGTGCGCTTTTCCATTTTGTGGAATTTTCTGGGATGAGTGACACTTGTGAATTACAGGATATAGTCTTAACTGAATCTGGTTTTCAATATTGATGTAAAGGACAGAGATTATTAAAGCATTTGAATTGATGTAGGAGTAGGCTGCAGTGGCTGTAAGAGACCAATCTGCTCATTTTGTCCATTTTGAACCAGCCAGGCCATTTTATTTGAAATACTACTCTTCCTTTTCAATATTTGAGGCTTGTTTTATTTCTCACCACCACTTTTATACTTCTTAAGATTCTTACTATGTCATGCCATAGCAAATCTTTGTCTCTGGTCACAGATTTTGTCAGGTAACAGCCTGCACCAGAAGGCCTTGCTGAGATGCTTCAGTTCTGTATTTCTCTTCTTCCAGGTAGAATTTTATCATCCACTCAGTCTTACGATCTTCTTGCTGAAGTTTTGACTGTGATGGTCTCATCTTCCTGTGCTTAATTTGGTTTCACTGCTGCTCTTTTCCTCTTTTGCTCAGTGTTTCATAAATGCTCCTGTTGTTGGAGGGCAGTTCCCTTATTTCCTGCTCCTGTCAAATCTCTAGCTGAGAGCCCAGGGATAGCATGTTCCTTCACTCTATACTGGCTGCCAGCCCTTGCACCAACCAGTGCTTGCAGTCACAAACCTGCCCTTGGTGCTCTGCCCCTGAAACATCCTGGGCAGCCCCAGAACTAGAGTTCCTCTAGGCTTGCACCAGATGGAGTGAGCTATAGGAACAAGTTTAATCTCTTCTAGCATTCTTCTCCAAGGCAGCAGAAGGAGTTATGCTGTCTCAAATCTGATAACATCATCCTCTCCGCGGTGGGTGTCTCCTGGACACCTAGTGTATGAAGGCAAAAGGATTTTATCTTCAAAAGCTCTTGTCTGGGACGTCATGGGGGTTGTTCTATGGGCTAATGTGCAGCTTTCCCTTCTCTTCACCACCCACACCTTAAATGTATTTTCATGGCATTTCCTGAAAGAGAGCAACAGAGGGTCTTTTTGAGGTCAACCATTTGAACTTCTGTAGTTTTTCACTAGGAACAAGCCTCACCAGCTCCCTCTGAAAAGGCTCCATCTTCTTCCAGTGCTACAGCTGGTTTCTTGTAACCAAAGCCCTAGGGAACCCAAGCGTTTTCTTGATTAAAGCTGAAGACATAAAGACATAAGGCTGGGTGGAAAACTGAATGTGGGTTTTTGTATTTTTTTTGTGCTACTTGTGCTTCTTACTGTTGCCTGAGCTTCTGTTGCACCCTTTCTGCAAAAGATGTCTTGGTAAACAGGATTTCTTCAAAATGAAAATTAAAAACGTTGAAAGATAATATTTTGGGGGGGGGGGGTGTGTGTGTTTCAGGTGTGTCTATTCTGTAGGATTTCCTCTATGTACAGGGCTTGCAGCGCCTGGAGGGAAGGGCGATGCTCTGCAGCTGTTGGTGTTCAGCCTCACCTTTCCTCCTCATAGTGCTCATCCAAACCTGTTCCTGGAGACCTTGGCCCCAGCTACTGTGAAGTAATGACAAGCAAAAACCTGTTAGGAGGGAGCAAGGGTTTGGGTACTCCTGAACTGTCCTATATCATTCAGGCTTGAGCACTTCTCTTTTTCCCCTGTCTGACTCCCTCCATTCTTAGCCAAGATACACAGAGGGTTTATGTAAAATAGAATAGAAATCATAGCGTTTGCTAAAACAATAGAAGGATCCAGCCACATAGGCTACATTCTTGCTACTATTGACTGGAGTAAATTGCGCCATTTTGCATCAACTGCTGATTTCAGCAGGGCTGCTCCTGCGGTGTTGCTCAGCACTCTGTCTGGTCTGTCTAGATGCTTTTTCTTTCAAGAATTTGATATACATGGGGACACGACTGGGAAATTACTGGGGAAAACATTGTTTCCACATTGGTTGTTTTTACTCTAAGTGTTGACACGTTCTGTCCCTCCAAATCTTGGTGATTAAATGAGGGGGGTTTTGACCCTGGAGACGACAAATAAATTCACGTGGTTTGCCAAACTACAATGGAGTGTCTTGTGATGAGAAGAATACTGATGAATTTTTTCAGCCTCCCATGCCCTTGTGCTCCCTCTCTGCATCCATCCTGATCTCCCAGTATTGTATGTGATAGAACCGCTTTTGCCTCATAATCGGTAGCCTTACATTTCAATGTACAAGACTCCCAGAGCACAGTGCCTGGGTCTGTGTGCCCAGCTCTAAACTGCAGTGAACCTCGAGGCCACCGTGTCATTTTAAGACTTAACCCTACCTGGAGGGTCAGGGTTTGAACTTGCTTCTCTTTTCACTGCACAGTCTTGAGGGTCTCCAGTATCAAGCCCAGAGAAGGGAAATAGCTTGTTTTATCCAAACCACCAAACTGAGATGTTCATCCAGTGCTGCTGTTGATGAAATAGCAGATCAGGGCAGCTTTGGAACAGCAAGGTCATTCAGTTCATGGTCCCTGCTGGTCACGCACCCTTTGGGTCCATTTGCTTTCTGTAGTGGGGGTAACGCAGAACCCCCACCTTCCCTTCCCAAACACCAGAGGACAAAATAAAGGACAGGAACTGGTCACCCAGGGCTGGCCTGCCCTCCTCCCAAAGAAATGCAGCTTGACTTCCAGCTGACCTTCAGGCTTTTACAAGCTTTAAGAGAGAGTTACAGAATTGTTAACAGCTATTTTATTACACTTACAGATTGTGTGAGTTGTGTTTTATTGGAATGCAGCACTTGGCAGGTTCTGCATTTGGCTGCAAGGGGAAGTTGAAGGGCTGTGGTTACTCTGACATGTTAACCCCTTGCTTCCAGCAGCTCCTGCTGTGCTAAGCTAAGCCAAACTCTGAGGCACAGCTGCAATCTGTTTCATTACAGAGGTGCCATGCTGAAAAACACTGATATGAGGCTAATAGTGCCTGACCATGGGAGGAGATACCATGGGGTTAGAGGTGTCTAGGGACACTTTTTAATCAGATTGCCATGTACTAAAGCCATGGCTTACTGCTCAGCTTTGAGGAGAGGTGATACTGTTTGGGATCTTGCAGAATCCAAAACCACTTTTTTCCAAATGTTTTTTGACTAAGAGCTCTACTCAGAGCAACACCACTTAATAGAGAAAATTTCTCCTCCCTTTGTCTTCCATTGGCACCATTTTGCAACCTGATTTATTTCATGTTTTTGAGTTGATTCTTGCAGTGATAATTCACACAATAATGCATTACACAGCAGAAAGAGGCCCATGCCAAAGGCTGCCTGTGGAGTACAAATTTGAAGTCTCAGTCGCAGTGCTCAGCCTCTGCTGGTTTCCTGGCCCTTGCTGGAGGTGCTTTTACAGTGCAAATCTGCTGAGAGAGGGGTCTGAAGGCTGGGTGACTCCTAGAAAGATGTTTTCACAAGGGGCTTGGATTCACGGAGGAGAGGCAGTGTGTGGGATTCCTTGTTTCTTGAAAGCACCCATCAGACAGGGCGTAATGCGTGACTGCCATCTTGGTCCTTGCCAGTCAGCTTTGTTTTCCTTCATGTTCTTCTCATTAGCACAGCTTATTGCTTCATGACACTGGCTCTCCATTTCTGCCTGAGCATCCCTCGCTTCTGAGAGGTCTGTGTAAGTTCATTTTAGTTCAGGCCTTTGCAATCTGAGAGGCAGAAAGTCTGGACAAGAGGATGGGAATGCTGATTGCTCATTCTCTTTGTTCTGGTCTCTGCCCTGATTTTGCATCCATCTTCAAGAAGGAAGAGGCCCCGGCAGCTCCCAGAAGAAATGGGGTATTGTAGCCTGTTGTGCTAGTCCCAGCATATGTTGGAGGCAAAACAAAATCTGTTGACCAGCCTAGCTTGGCAGCAGAACCAGAATGTTGCAATGAGATGTTTAAGAAGTCTAATTGATTGATTTTAGTGTGAGAGCTGAGTCTTGGCTCCTGTATGTTTGACTTCCCAAATCTGCTTGGACACAGGCTGGTCTCTGCCAAAATACCTCCTTTGTACCACAAACCCATGTCTAGCGCTAAGAAAACATTTTCCTGAGTATGACCTGGGTGGAGATCCTGCCCAGTACTTGTTCGTACATGGGTCAAATGCAGCAGCAGCTGCCAGGGTCACAAGGGTCTTCTATGGGTTGAGCCAACCTTTGATCAGTGCTCAGGCTGACTAAAAACTCACCTCTACTTGGGAGGAATTATGAGGATGGTTCTCATGATTTTAGTTGAGAATTTGGAAATAGTTGCTTCGGAGTCCTCAGGAGGATTTGGGGCATTTCAGAAACTAGGAAATGGCCATCACTTTGCATGGTCCAGTCTGCAAATTTAGGGAGGAAGCCTAAAGGAAAAGAGTTAAGCAGAAGTGATAATTCCTTTAAATTTAAATATTACTTTTTTTTAAGTGTGAAGAATATCAGAAGAAGTGGCTCCAGCATGGAGAAGCAAAAGAAAAAGCAGTGAAAGGCAATACTGGCTAAAATGTTGTGTCTTATGTCCCAAGGTAAGACTGTGCAGAAAGTGAAAAATAGCTCTCTGAAAGAACCTGGGATGAAACTCATTGCTGCAAAGAACAACTCTGCACATCCCTTCTGGAGAGCCCACCTCAGGAACATGGCTGGGGAGCAGCTGATGGAGCACAGCCTGGACAAAGCACGTTGCAGGTCGTCTGAGAGTCCATCCTGTGTGCTACAAGCCAAAAGTGGTCACTGGAAGTGTACCTATCAAACATGGCTTGCCTAGTGATGCCAGCTCTCCCAGACTCCTTCTCAAGCCAACACAATCTTCTCCCACAAAAGAATTTGGACTGCCTTAGCTAGAGAGCTATTCAGGAACATCATCTGGAGTATCCTCTATCTTGCAACTGGGACATAAGCTTATTCGTTACAGAGAGCTTTTCCAGGTATGTCCCAGTGTGTTTCTGTTGCAGAAAAGCAGCAAATTCAGAGGCATGAACTACCTTCTGATCTGCAAGATACATTAAAGAAGGCAAGCGGGGCCTGAGATGTAGTGTGATATCTGTATTTGTAGGCTGTGGTTTGGAAAGAGTCTGGGGGAGAGCAAGGACAGGAGTAGCTTAACCTGGGGATGCCTAAGGGCGGGAAAAGAAAGGAACATGGCACAAGCAGATCTTCGAATGTATAAAAAGCTGTTGTGAGAAGAAAAATGTATTCTCTGTTCCTGGCAGTTGGTACAAGGAATAAGTGGTTTAGGCTGCACTAAAGAAGACTTGGGTTACTGTTTATGAAAAGATAGTGTGTAAACTGCTGGGAAGAGCTGCGGGGTCCCTGCACCGCGTGCCAATGAAGAGTATGCGGGACAAGTATCTGCTGTAGGGAAACAGGATCCTGCTCTGGACAAGGAGAATGGCCTTGATGACCTTTTAAGGTCCCTCCTGGCCCCATTTCTCTATGTTTGGGGGGTTTTTAATTGTCTTTTTCATTCTCTTTTTCCTTGGTTCTGAAGAGATGTATGCTGGGATACTTTATTGCTGGCTGCAGCTCCTTCCTTCATTTCCATTATTTCTGAATGCTTTATAAATGAACTTCCAACATCTGCAGAACATGATGGCTTCAGTTTTGGATGCTGAACAAGTCTTGCACGTTGTTTTATGCACTGAAACAGGATTCCAGTGTGGGATAGGGCAGCACTTTGTATAATTGAATGCTTTCTGAAGGTGGATTGGGAAATATGCTTCATTTCTGTTCCTTTCCTCTATTCTTAAGGGGTCAAACAGGATACTTTCTGATGATTTGCACAGAGATATGTCTAATATTTCCTAACACTTTTGTGTTAAGGGCACTGTTCAAGAGATCTACTGAACTCCTGCAATATAACACTGCCCACAATACTGCCTTCTGCTGAGGAAAAACAATCTGTTGAAGTAAGTGTGATTTTTCCAATGGGGGTGCTTCCATGAGTGTTACAGCTGGGCATGCATATTCACCAGCTCATTCTGGTTGTAGTAGGTGCTGCACAGCTCTTACCAACAACTTTCTCTGCTTCCCACATCTGCCTTGTTCAGACCTGGTTTGTAGCCATCACCCATTGTAATACAGAAGGGAATTTCTGTGGCAAACGGGAGCTTAGCACCATTGAATTCTCCTGAAGAATCCCAGTCTTCGTTGTTAATGTTGGAAGAAATGAGAAGCTGGTGAATGAGTTATTGTACTTTCTAAATCAGCCATTGGGTTGCTCTTGGTAATGGTCCAGTGAAGTTTAATATTGTGATAAGAGCCACAGGGGCTGGTGACAGAATTGCACGTTTCACTATTTATAGTGAATCCATTGCCATTTACTTCACTTCCTTCAGAGGTGGTGTGTGCATTGCTGTTCAGGATTGTCACTTGTGCCATAGCTGAGAAGGCACAGGCCTTTAAATCAAATAGCACGAGAATTAATAATTTTGGCTGTTTTTTGTACTTGGCATTGGGTATCTTCTGGAAGAAATATGCTTTATAAGCTGAAGGTATCTCCTGACATATTATCTGCCAGTCCCTGCTGGCTGGTGGTGGGAAGTCACTGCACACCATCACATTTTTAAGCAATCTGTGATGAGGGATTCTGAGGCAGCTGTGTAGCTTTAAGGATTAAGGTAGGACCCTGGCACAGTTTCCATGTCCAGATTTATGACAAGTCCTTTCAACACAAATGAAGTAAATCTCTGACACAAATGTAGTGTGCAGGACTGCTCCAGATGTGCCAGTAAAGAGGGAAGGAGCTAAAAAAGCCATGTCATTTGTGCTTTCCTAATTACGTCATTGAAATTAGAAAGGAAAAATCTCAGCCACGGTGAGATACTCCTCAGCCAAGTGTTCCTGCAGGATGGCCAGGGATGGAGTAGGCCATGGGGAGACTTGTTTTCTGTGCACAGTGAAAAACCATGAGCTGGGCATGCTGGAAATAGTGATGTGTTTCTGGAGCAAGGTACCAGGTTTTAGGAATGAAAGTATGAGCACTGTTGCAGAATTGCCAAGAAGGGTGGAGAGGGCCCCTTTCAGCAGAAAGAAGGATCCTGTGACAGCACTGTCTTGTATAGGGGGGGTCTCTGAAGGCTCCTGCTCTCCTGCCAAAACTCTCCTCCTCAGACATCAGGTGCACCTCAGCCTCTGTGCTCTCTCTGCACCCCAGTTCTTCCCAGCATTTCTTCAGTATCAGCTGGGCTTCTTGGCTTGTCAAGTAGCAAATCAGTAGAGAGGACAGTGAGGGCAGTGTTTCACACGTGGATGTTTGGCCGTGCCAGTGCCTGTCAATCAGCATGCCCTCAGCCTTCATTTCTGCATCCCTTTTTCCTCACATGTCACACCTTGTTCCTTCAGCATGATGCTCGGGCCAGCTTTTCTCACTGTGCGGTTCATGCTAGGATCCACTTGCTGCTTTTCACTCTGGTTGCTCATTTCTCATCCTTCCACCCTGCCAGCTTTATAGGCTTCTCTCCATTTTGGCCTCTTTTCACTCCACTTTGCCTTGTTCAACAGTTTAGTACATCTTGCTGTTTCTACTTCCTAGTTTTATTTGTAAATACAGGGGAAAATGGTGTGAGCAGAAGAGGCAAAGGTGAGTTCAGGTTTTGGGGAAGAGAACTGAAAAGCACGTCAGTACATATGATCTTGAGCTCCTTTGGCGCTGGACTGGTCTGCTGACTCCCCAGGAGTGTCAGGAAGAGGAGGAGGCATGCAGTGCTCCAGAGGAACACTCACCTGAGTATCTTCAGGCAGTGCTGGCATTGTTCTCATCTTTGTGATTGACCTTCTCTTCTCCTTCTACACAATTTCTGTCTCTCTTTCACCCACCTACTGAGCTCCTCTTTTGCTTTAATGGTACAGAAATGTTATCTACTGAATAGGAGGTGACTTTGGGCATCTGAGTGCCATCTCTGTCGCAGCGAGGGGGACAGACAGAGCTGCTGGGCAGATGGGAGAGAAATCCTGCACCAGGCTCCTTGGGGCTGAACTAAGTGGCAAAACCTGCTACTAGAAATAGAACTATTTCAGTTGTCATTTGTGTAATGATTTAGCCAATGTTGTTTTAACCTGGGGGCTTCAGGAAGGGCAAAGAGAGGGTGTCAAATGAAATGGTGCTGGCTGGACATGGCACAGCAGAGAAAACAGCAGCTTACATAGTCCTTAGATAGTACTTACATAGTACTTTGGCACAGAGCTTGACTCCAGCTTTATTTTGGGGAGCAATTCAGAAGAATACAACCTGTATTTATTTAGCAATGCAAGAAATGATAACAACAGGGGTACTAATTAATACAGATTTTTGTGTCTGATTTTTGTCACGCTTTTAGCCAGTCGCTGAGTGTTCAGCAGCAGTTTCCGTTAATTTGGTTTCTAATGCCCACCCTTCTGTTACTTCCATTGTTAGAACAAGATGAGTTTAAAATCTGCACTTGAGGGGGTAGGACATTCTTGTGTGCATTATCAGTCTTCCTTAAAGGCTCTCCAAGTGGAGCTAAAGAGGCAGACTCAGTATCAGGCTGAATGTGTCTTTAAAGAAGTTGGCATAGTTTTGTTTCATTAGAACTCTGATAGTGAAGATAGAAGTGAGAACCAGGTTATGATTGGATTGACTGAAACAGGAGGAAGTTGGAGGTGTGCCACTTGGAGCACATGGTCCTGCCTGCTGGGATAGGAATGTGCGGCACATAGGGCTGCTGCAGGCACAGGCAGCAAGGTGCTGCCATCAGTAACAAAGGCAATGAAGATAAGCTGGTATATTTGCTGAAGGCCATAATTCAGCCTCTTCATTGCCTTTGGTACATTGGAGCTTCATCCTCACAGTGCAGACCACTTTGGCTCTCAGACTGTAAGAAAACTGCTCTCACCGCCTCCTTTTTATGACTTCTTTGTGTCTATAAACAAAAAGGAGGAATATTAAGTGAAGGGGAACTTTCCTCCCTAAACGTGTGACAGCAGAGAACACAGAAAAGCAAAAGAGCAGCACTGTGGAGGTGTGACAGAGGAAGGTGATGGCAGCTGGGAAAAGGCAAGCGCCAGTCATGTTCCACAGCACTGAGAGGTGAAGCTGGAGGCTGTGGGCAAGGCTCAGGGTGGCTTCCTGGCAACATTGCTGTGGGGCTCTGGGCAACAGTATTCTGCTCCCCACCTCCAGTGTGCTTCGCTCTCATGTTTCAGTTGTGCCTTGCAAGACTTTACTGTGGGAGAACCTCACTTTAATGTCCTGCTCTGCTAAATAATACTCTGTATTACAAAGGATGTTTTGAGAATAGTCATGACTGCTTTCTTACTCTGGGGCTTCTTAATTTTGTTTTTAGTCCTGTGTAACTGTAATCATAGAATCATAGAGTAGTTAGGGTTGAAAAGCACCTTAAGATTATCTAGTCCCACCCCCCCTGCCATGGGCAGGGACACCTCACACTAAACCATATCACCCAAGGCTATGTCCAACCTGGCCTTGAAC
>JANRGW010037493.1:0-26376 GCA_024733675.1 Psilopsiagon aymara
CACCTTGGACCTCCATGGGCTGCAGGGGGATGGTGCCTCACCGTGGGCTGCACCGCGGGCTGCAGGGGAATCTCTGCTCCAGTGCCTAGATGACCTCCTGCCCTCCTTCCTCACTGATCTTGGTGTCTGCAGAGCTGCTTTTCCCACTCTTCTCTCTGGCTGCAGCTGTGCAGGGGTTTTCGCTCTCTTCTTAACTATGTTATCCCTGAGGCACCACCACCATCACTGATGGGCTTGGCCTGGGAGAGTGGTGGGTCCACATGGGATCTGGCTGACATTGGCTCTGGCAGATACAAGGGAAGCTTCCAGCACTTCTAACAGAAGCCACCCCTGTCACTCCCCTAATACCAAAGTCTTGCTATGCAAATGCAATGCATGCAATAATATTGTACTTCTGGGGACTCCCTATGCTATTTCTTCTGATTTTATCCCCGAGCCCATGCAGGTGGGCTGGGGAATCATTCCCATGACCCAAATCAAAGCTGTCCATTCCTGTGGCTGCTCCCAGCCTGTGGTGCCTGCCATGCATCTTCAGAGCAATAATGAAGCTGTCAGTTGAAACCAGCCTTTGTGGATTACCCATATGCATTTTGTTCCTGTAAAACCTCTATTAAGGATGCCATTCCGTGATACATATTTAAGTCAGTATCTCAGCACCACGGTTGCCTGCGTGAAAGAAACTGAGAAACTATTACTGTGAAATTGCCTGCAGCTCTCGAGCACAGGAGGTAGCAACTGGCTAATGGTTTCTTAGACAGCCCTGGCAGATGTGTCAGGTTGCTTCGCTACTGCGCACCTCATGGGAGAGCAACACGCACAAAGCTGCCTCCTCCCAGTGTCCCCAGCTGTAATTAATCCATAGCATCATTTCTATAGTGTCAGCAGCAACATACGGACAAGCACTATTTTTTAGGACTAACCACAGAGGAAGAAGATTGCATTTATATGTCTGATTATTCTCCAGGGTTGTATTATAGAAGGCAGGAGAGACTGAAAGGGGTGGAATTGCCACAGATGTAGCAAGAAGAGGAGGATAATCAGCAGAAGATGAAACAGTGGATAAAACTGCCTCTCATCTTCTGTACTGATACCATCTTATGTGACATTGCATCCAGACTTGCCTACAATGTGAATCCAAAAAGGGCAGTTCCAAGTGAAATATCTAGTAGATTGGGTAGAGATTGTATTGAGAGCAGCCCTGAGGAGAAGGACACGGGGGAGTTGGGTGATGAGAAGCTCAACATAGGCTGTCAGCTTGCACTTGCAGCCCAGAAAGCCATGTCCTGGACTGCATCAAAAGCACCATGAACACCAGATTGAGGGAGGTGATTCTCCCCCTCTGTGCTTGTGAGACCCCACCTTCAGTACTGTGTTCAGAGGGATGCGGACCTGTTGGAGCAAGTCCAGAGAAGGCTATAAAGGTGATCAGAGGGATGGAGCACCTCTCCTGTGAAAACAGACTGAGAGAGTTGGGCTTGTTCAGCCTGGAGAAGAGAAGACTCCTGGAAAACCTTATAGCAACCTTCCAGGAAATCTGAAGAGGGACTTTTTGTAAGGCCATGTAGTGGCAGGACAAGGGGGAATGGCTTTAAGCTGATAGAGGGTAGGTTTAGATTAGACATTAGGAATAAATTCTTTATTTTGTTCAGTTATGATCTCTGTGATACGCTGGTGATACACTGGAACAGGTTGCCCAGAGAAATTTTGGCTGCCCCATCCTTGGCAGTGTTCAACACCAGGCTGGGCAGTTGAACCTGGTTTAGTGGAAGGTGTCCCTGCCCATGTCAGGAGAGTTGGAACCGGATGGTCTTTAAGGTCCCTTCCAACCCAAACCACTCTGTGATTCTATGATTCAGCTCACCAAGTTGTGCACTGCATGGTATGTGTGGAGTGAGCAGTTAAGAAAGGTGAAAGGACACATTACTTTGATACCAACCTAACAGCCTCCTCTTCCCAGTGCTAAGCTCCTGGGATTTCCCAGTCAGAGCAGAGTGCCTGGTTTCCCACATGTATTTAAGTCAATAGAAGTTATGAACCTTTACATGTCTAGATTTAGGTCCAAAACTTTGTTAATTGTCTTTGAAATACTACCCTAGAAAGAGAGAAACATAATTGAAGACAGAACAACCTCTCTAACCCTGTATCAAAATATTTTTGTTGGCAAGGCCATTGTTTACCAATTATCTACTTAATTTATACATCTATATTATATGCATAATCAGATTACATATAACCTGATTTATTCAAGGAGACAGCTAAGATTAAACTCTGTGTTTTGCTGGTGGCATCAGTATTGCAAGAGTAAAACTCACCTCAGAGCCCTAAAGAAGTCAGTAGGTCCTTGGGCTCCCCTCAGCAGCCCTAAGCCACCCTGTCAGCAGGTAGACTGCTTTAGCCGTGTCCAGAGCAATGCATGTCAGCTGCCTCCAAGGCTCCAAGAGAACCTCACCAAAACAAACAAATGAGAGCACTATTTCCTTCCTTTCTTCCTCCCCCCAAATTTGATGTTTACTGGAATGCTTTTGTCATCAATTCAATGAGGGGAAAAAGAGTTTATACTTAAAAAAGAATAACAACTGCTTGCATTTGAATATGCCTTACAGAGACAGTTGAAATAAAGCAGTTATGATCTCTGTGACAGTTGCTACTGCTTATGCCTATCATAAAAGCCAGTAAGGAGGCAGATAAGTTGATTTATCATGCATTGCTGCTCCCATATATCTGCTTTCTAATAAAAATCTGTGGAATTATTGCTTACGCAGAGCTTCATATGCCCATATTTGTATTGCTAACCTCTCCTGGAAGATTTCAAGCTTTATTTATGGGTGCCTTTTATCTACCCCTAGGAAAAGCGCTTGCAACTGGAGCATGCCTGCTCCCAAGACTCAAACCTGTTAAGAGTACAGATTTATACCACCTAGATTCTCCAGTGGAGAAACATGCTCTTTATCTAAGCTCTCGATTAAAGCATGGCTCCAACCCTCGCTTTCTGGCACTTGAGGATACTGGTGACAGAGGGCTTTTGCATGAGCCTCAGATAAGTCCTCCAGCACCATCTCTTCAGGCAGGGTCACATATATCACCTAAGATCAAGCCTTCCTTCCAAAGCACGTAAGGTTATTTTCATAGCCATGGGTTTTGCCTCCCCAGTGCGTTGCTTTCTTACCTCATTTTTAATTTTATTACATAAGGATTTTTTTTAGATTTTTTGGGGAGGGTTTTTCTTTTTTTTTTTAGCTCTTCCTACCCTCACACGGCATGTGCTGAGAGATGTGTTATTCTGAGCCCAACTGTCTCAGCCATACTCTTCAGTGGTTCCCTATCTTTTCCCTACAATTCTTGCAGATTATGATGGATTTTTCTAGATTTAAGAACCAAAGAAACACACCAAGTGCTACGCTTATGAGCTACAAGGATGTGAGATGAAAAATGTTGATGCTTTATTAAAAAACACCAGTGTTTTCCATGCAAGACCTGCTCAAGGATGGAAGTAGATGCGTTGACAAGTGAATTCGTGTTTACAGCAGCAGCTTGGAGCTATGTCCATCCAATTGTGCCCCTCTGAGCCCCTGAATTCACTGTGACAGCACATCACCTATGACCATCTTCAACTGCAATGTTGTCAGCTGTGACTGATCATGGGGAAGGATCAGAATGCAGCGCTGAGCCAAAATGGCTTCTTTTGGGATAAATATGTCCAGTGTGTGTCCAGTTCTGGCTCCACAGTACACGGAGACATGGAGCTCCTGAAGCAAGTCCAATAAAGGGCTTTAAGACTGATTAAGGGTCTGGAGTATCTCTCATATGAAGAAAGGCTGAGGCAGTGACAACTGACAGGACTAGAAGCAGTGGGTATAAACTAAACCACAGGAAGTTCCATTGAACATGAGGAAGAACTTTTTTACTGTGAGGAGGACTGAGCATTGGAATAAGTTGTCCACAGGGGTTGTGGGGTCTCCTTCTCTGGAGATATTCAGTCATTAACAACGTGCTCCAGGTGACCCTGCTTGAACATGGAGGATGGACTGGATAACTTTTGGTGGTCCTTTCCAACCTTAACGGTTCTGTGAATCTGTGAAATATCCCAAAGTAGAGATGACTCTGGAAATTTCTCTAGACTGGGATTCTTTTCCAGATTTGGTACACCATGTCCCATCCGTGGTTTTGCAAAATCTCAGCAAGAAATTGTACCCTAGTTTGCTGTCCTAAGTCGTTTACCTTGAATGGAAGCATGCAAATAGGGAAATGTGTCCCAAGGAGCTTTTTGTGATTTTCACCCATCATTTCCTTGAACAAAACAATCTTTCACTATATAACTATAGACATCAAAATATTTAAGCAAAAGATGAGGCATTTGAATGTTTAACTTCTGGTTGAGGATAGGGATGAGAGAGCACAAGTACCCACTGAGGCTTTTGGCAAAGCCTACATAAATACAGTAGGCCAAGGGGCATGAGTCTGTGGTCTTTACCAGTTCTTCTCTGCCACAGGGTACCTGTCCTACAGCAGGATCCACAGTGGGAATACTTTCATATTGATACTTGATAAACTGATGCCCTGTGGATCTGACTGTAAGATCATTCTGCTTTTATATTTTGAACTATCCATAACATTGCTAGTATATTGGCTCAGGTAGCCCAAAACACTTTTTGCTGATCTTCTGCATTACCTTCCCTGTGCAGCCACCAGGTAAGCTGTTATATCCATGCTAGTGTTAAGCCCAGAAGATTTACAGTGCAAATACTTGCATGGTTATATTTTCGCAGCCATCCCTGGAGGCTGAGGGTGCCTTGGAGATGACTGGAAGAAAAGACCCAGATGAAGGGGAGCTGGAGAAAAAATATAGTTAAAAAACATGGCTAGAAGTTTTGGGAAGCAGTGTGGGTGAGAGATTAACAGGAAAAAGTCGTTTTATTTGCCAATTCTTGTCCTTTGCAAGGCAGAGCTGCAGATGAATTGTAGCCAAGTAGTCCTTCCCATGGTGAAGATGAGGAAGGCTGTTTCCATGGGTCTAATGGGGCCACAGAAAAACCTTCTCTGAGATGGTGTTTAATTTAAAGGGAAAAGTCTTTCTGGTCAGAACGGATGCATCCCTTCCCTTGGGCCAGGGTTTGGTGATGGTATCAGATGCTGCTTAAGAGATGGGGATGTAAAAGCCATCTGTAGTTACAGATATATGACCCAGTGGTTAAGTAATGGAGTAACATGCCAACACAGCCGGCTGCTCCCTAAATGTGTAGCCAGAAAATGTTTGATTCCATTTTTGAATTGCTTTGCGGGTGCTAAGTGGAGCTATTGTATTACTGGCAATTAAGGCATTTTCCCCCAGGGCTGCTTGGGTGCTGCTTGGCCCCAGCATATAAAGCAATGCAGGCTCATGTAGCGGGTGGGCTGACCTGCCACAGAGGATGAGGGTAATGGAAAGTGTTTCTTATCCCACTGAGAAACCAGCCTTTTCAGAACATGTTGCAAAAGGGCCTCTGGTTGCACCTTCTGTGGGAAGCTTTATACAGAGCGTGTGAAGTTTCATAAAATCTTAGAATGGTTTGGGTTGGAAGGGATCTTTAAAGATCATTTAGTCCACCCCGCCTGCAATAAGCAGGAACATCTTCAACTTGACCAGGTTGCTCAGAGCTCTGTACAGCCTGACCTTGAATGTTTCCAGGGATGGTGCATCTACCACCACTCTGGGCAACCTGTGCCAGTGTTGTGTCACCCTCATTGTAGGAAATTTCTTCCTTCTATCTAGTCTCAGTCTCCCTTTTTTGAGCTCAAAACTATTAACCCTTTTTCTATCACAACAGGCCAGGCTGACTCCCCCCTTGGCTTCAGTTATAGGAGGATTTCTTTCATCCAGTTCATAGCATCTGAAACACTAATTGTAAGCATTTTTATTATACTCTTTTCAGGCACCCTCTTTTATCTAGCAGGAGATAGGAGAAATAACCTAGGTCCCCCTGACTTACATGTAATAAACACAGTATTTCATACATGCCTCAGAGAGATGAAAACGAGGTTTGGGTTGAGTAACCTGTGTGTAAGCAGCTTTTAATAAGGCATATTCATGTGTCAAATGAATTATTCTGGTCCATTGGGTAAATATGTATTAAAGTAATTTTCAAAATACTTTTCTGCAATCAGTGGGCTGGAAAGGGTCAGTCCAACCATGCATTATATTGCAATGCATATGCTTATTTATGGAATAGAAGGAGCAACACGAGATCTTTCTGTTTACTTTGCCTGAACAATGTAATTTCTTCCAACACAGTTATACTCTTTGGAAGGAGGGTCAGCGATGCTCTTCCCTGGTTTGGAATCAAAGGAATCCAGATCCACTGCAACAGGACAAGGACTATAACCGCATCTTGCCCCCTGAGCAACCATTCCCACTGTTTGGCATGAAATCCCACAAGGGGGCCTCGAAACAAATCCAAGGGAAATGGATGAGGCACCCTTTGTTTTGGGGCTGTTATTAGGATTGCGTGTGAGCAGAAACCCAGTGGCTTGGCCTATGTTTCTCCAGCATGCAGAGCAGGACTGGAGAACCTGGAACCTTTCTGGCAATCTATCATGGTGCCTGATGAATTTTGGTGAACTATGTGGAGGCAACAGCTGCATGATGGTTTTTCAGGATCGTGGCTTGACTTTGGTGGCTTAAATTCCAACTAGGAAACTTTTTAGCCACCTAAGTTTGGTTTTGGATGAGGTCAAGACGTGGGAAGAACCCCTATTTTTGAAGGTGCGTAGTGGGGATGTTGGAGTCAGTAGCAGAAGTGTGATTAACCTTGGATTCATTCTCATGCTTTTAGATTGATTTTTATTTTACAACAGTAAATCATAAAACATCTGGGACAGTTTGACATACACGTGCAGGCAGCAATTAGTCCAGACATTATCTAGCCTGGGGGCAAAGAAGCAGGAGGCATTTTGTGCCAAGGTCTTGAATGTTTGTGGTTTGCTTTATCTTTATTGCACATGTGTGGGCTTCCACCTAGGAATGGAGGCAGAACAGCAGAAGTGCCCATTTTCCACTTCAAGCACCTAAACAGCAGAAGAAATTAATCATTTGCCTCCTCTGTAGAAAAAAAGTATTTAAAAAATATATCCCAAGCAGGAATTTGCATTTGTGCCATATTCCATCATTAACATATCTCCAGCCAGAATACTTTATAAGTATGCACAGATGGTTCTTGTTCCTGCTTAAGATTTACAATTTGGTGGCTTGTATTTTTAAACAAAACCTCAAGTGCTAAATAAAGAAAATGGCACAACTCTTTAACAATGGAAAAAAGGTCTAGTTCAAAGGCATAGCTGTGGGACATTGTGGGAGTAGAATAAAACAGGACGCCTTTCCCTGGAAGAGCTGGATGGATATCATATATATAAACCATTACTTATGCCTTTATAAAAAGAAGTCTCTGAGCCTGATGTCATTTTATAGAGCACTTCTGCCCCACCTAGATGATCAGAAGGGCTGGGACCTGCAGCTTGTTTTGTATCTGTTGTCTCCCCTGAGTGCTGGTGGGTACAGGTGCATTACAAGGGCAGCAATTAGCTCAAAATAGGTTGGGACACTGGTGCTGTAGTTTGCAGAACAGAGATTCTCTGTCCTGGAGAATCTGCTGTCTGTGGGCGCTTCTATCCAGGTTTGTCTATATGTGCATCTATACATATATATATTACAAATTATAAATAATATACCCACCAGCAGACATGGGTGATGACAGGTGGTGTTAATGGTGACACTAATTATGCATCATTTACCTTTATCTGCATTTTTACTCGCTTATTGCAGTGAAATGGACATCAAACAGCTCCTGTCTGTGCCTCCCTTCATACACACAGCCAGGAGGGAATGCTTCAGCTATAGTTGAAGCAAAATAGTGAGTTAGTAGGTTAAAATTAAGAGGAAAAAAAACCCCACCAGGCATTAATGAAACAGTGCTTTAAAGTGAGCGGAGTTATTTGTGCTGTGTATTTGAATTTGCAGGATGCAAGATGCAGAGCTGGAGAATAGATGGCATCTTGTGCCAATCATCTGGGGGAACACCTTATTTCTTGCTTTTAGTGGGACTATTTGTCCTGAAAAAGATAGCACTGTGTAAATATGATGGTCTTTTGAAAGAGGTAGGGCCAAGAGGATAAGGTTTGTATTGAACCCTGTGAAGCTGCTCCTAAAATAATGCCTTGCATTTTCTGTGATTGCCCTTCAAAATGAAAGATGTGGGAGCTGCCCAGAAGATCTGCCTGTTCAGCTTGACAAAGAACAAACTGAAAAGTGATTCGATCAGAGACTGAGTGTAGCCATGTTTTCTTTAGCTAAAGTGCTCTTCAGCTGAGCCCACAAGGGTGCAATGAGATTTGAAGGCTGAAAACTGAAGGCCACAAAACAAAGGGCAGATTTTAACAATGAGAGAATTAACTGTTGAAACAGCTCACTGAGAGATGTGATGTGTGTCCTTTTGCCTTAACAATTCATGGCAAAACTGTATGTCTGTCTCTAAAATGACTCAAACTAAAAGTTTCCAGCACAGCGGCAGGTGTAGCTGGGTAAAATCTTCCCTGTTTGTAGCTTTCTGACTCTTCAGTTTCTTCCTGGCTGAACTTTAGTTTGAGATGCTTAGTTTAGTGTGAGGAGAAAATGCAAAAGTTCCACTCACTCTAATACTGTACAATACTTTCAGAAGTCCTTTGCAACTGATTGCTGATAATTTTCTATTATTATCATAATTATTATGGTTTGAGCTGTGCTGAGCTCATGAAAGTCCAGGAAAGCCAAACTACGCTGAACTTAACAGCTCCAGTACTATCTCTGCATTTGCTCCCCTTAATTGCCAGTTGATAGAAAGATACCCTGTTGAACAGCTGCTGAACAGTCAGAAAATTCTTATTTTAGTCACTTGCACAAATTAACCCTCCTTTTTTTTTTTGCCATCTCATCAGATATATTTCATATGCAAAACAAAGTTCATATTTGATAGTGATGATGCCAAACAACTCATTTTCATGGCACTTAAGCTTGCTCAGTCGCCAGGAATAATCTTTTCATTGTTCTACATCTCTTAAAAATTACTAATTTAATGATGACTAATTTAAGTAAGTCACATGTTCAGGAAATACCCTTCAGCTCAGGTGTAGGCCCTTTCCTCCACAGGCTACAGGACCATCTTGCTCTAGTATCTGGAGCACCTCTTCCCCTTCCTCCTTTCTTTCTCACCGCAGTGCTTGCAAGGCTGTTTTCCACACTTTCTCCCATCTCATTCCTTGGCTGTTGCCGTTTTTGACCTTTCTTGATTGTGTTTTTCCCTGAGGGCTGCCAAGGGGCTGTGCAGTGCCCAGCCCTTTGACTGCTGCGGGGCCATCCAGGTTTAGATGAGCAGAGTGTGCATGATCTTTCTTGCCAAAGTTGTAGTTCAGACTGTGAGTGATCTTTGATTTTTAATTTATTATGATTTTTTATTAAATTTAAATATTTTGTTGGTTTGTTTTTCAGTTAATTCTTCTTCATGGTCAAACCTGTGGCTTAAGAAAAGAAAAAGAAAAATGTAGGCAGCACCTGATGCCCCAAGACAGCCTGGAATCTATTCAAGGCCTACAGTACTAGGGAGGGCTATTCCTTCATCTCCTTTTACCACTTTTAGAACTGCAATTTTGGCATCTTCTACAAACAGTATCACTAAAAGCCACATGCAGTTAGGTTTTAATTAAGTTTTTTTCCTCTGACATCCAGTTTGGCCCTATTTAGTGGCTTGGCATTTCTGTATCTCAATCTTCTGTTTGCCAACAAGTAAACAAGTGTACAAAAAGACACATTATAGCAGCAGAGTTCTTCCCTCTGATAGGAAGAGCAGCACCACGTCCTGTCCTCCGTGGTGAAGGGCTCTTGTTCATCTCTGGACACTCTCATTCAAGAGTAACTTCTCTGCACTTGTGTTTTACCTGTGTTTCTATAGGAAGAGCTGGGAGAAGTTTTCGTAGATGAAGAGGAGTGATTCTACCACACAAAGTTATTTTCTCAGTTAGAGGCTTGTAGTAGTGCACAGAAGAACCAAGGCAGGTGTATTGCTGTGAAAGCAGAGGGGAGGGAAGCTACCTTGGGGGCACATTCTATAGGCTAAGGGAGCTGTGGTATGCTCAGACACTTTGGAATAGCCATCTGAAAAACTCAAACAGTAATTGTCTCGCCCTGAATCCCTGTATCCAGTGAGCAAGAGGCAGACACTGGAAAAAATATTCAATAGAAACACTGTGGATGACTTTATCATCTTTCTAATCCACATTGTGAAGAGTTGGAGAGTTTTGCCACAACCGGAGGATTTCAACTGAACAAAAGCAAGCACAGAGAAAATTGGGCAGTTAAAATAATATTGCCTTTTACAAAGTAATGTTCGCCCTATATTTTGCCACCTGATGGTGTGGTCTGGGTATGGGAAGGAGCCATACGTGATCCACCCAGCCCTCTTGTGCCTAGTGTTTATCATGGTTCATGCATATGTTTTGAAAACCTTCCCCATGAGCATCTAGTTTTTATAGCTACAATATGACTTTATTTCCCAGAGAAATCCCTAGTCTCTGATTTGTCTATGCCTCTCCATTGCAAAGCAAGCATTTGCACTGCTGACTTTACAGTAAGCTGAGTCTGTGCTCTGTCTTTGCAGTATCCAGTACAGTATGGCTACATGAAGGTCATCCGTTTAAAATCGTGGTTCCTAGTTTTGTAGTCTTTGGTGGAGACTCTCAGGACTGAGTATCTGTAGAAGTTTCATTTTCAGACAAAATTCTCATTGAAGTCAGTAAAGAAAACTAGGGTGGTTATTTAGGTGCCTGAGTATGAAGTCAGCTTTAAGCACTGAGCTTTGCTAGTGTTGTCTCTCGTAGGCAGTGCACTGAGCTGCACCCACTGCTAATTGCACAATAAATCAGAGCAGATTGCTCAGTGTTGTGCTGCTCTGGAGTGGCCTTTGCAAACCTGCATCCTCTGATCCCCAAGCAGTCTCAGCCCTGTGTGAACCCAGTATCCTACTGCTCCTGGATGCATCAGCTAAAATCAGTTATAAACAGAGAGGAAAAAGTGTGTGCTGGTGGATTGATGAACCGAAGATCCCTGGGGTTTAAGAGCATTAATCCTCCTGATTTCAGTAGCAGTGAAGCTGTTTAATTGCTTAGATGGTCTTCCAAACATCCCCTAAGGAAAAAACTAGACATCCCTTATTATGAGGTTAACTGTCTCCCTTGGAATAGATTGTGGGAACTAGAGTTGAGAACTGGGCTGGAGCTCTAGGAAAATTGTCTAACATGTTGCACCAACATTTCTACCTCTTACTGTGGCATAAAAACCTCCAGCAAAGGATGAAACTCATTCATATAAATGGCAGCTGTGGCTCCCTGAGCATTAACACATTCAGCACAATTTATGCTGACCTTGTCGTGTACAAGGAGCTGTTGCTGGATGCGTATGATGGTGTTTTGCAGCATGCTCTCAGTTAGGTTTCATTTGCAAGTAATTTAGCAAGGATGTTCTGGGTTTTCTTATTTATTCTTGAAGGGCAGATCTTCCCTTGCTGGGTTGTTAATTGGCAGGCATCTAGAGGTGTTTCCGTGTTTTGGTGGTGATCAGAGGGGAAAAAGAGAAGGGAAATTGAAGCAATGGTTGTGTGTCAGCCCTTGGGGATACAATAGTTGGCATGAGATGTATGAAGACCTTTTTATATGATAAATCACTTCAGGGACAGGTATGTCTGTCACAGACAGATTCCTTCTCCACCGGATGGTGAAGCAGAAAGCAAAAACCTGGCAGTTGTCCTAGCCAGGACACCAACATGGTACATATGTACCCTGCAGTCTGCACTGCTCCATGCACTGGTGACAAACACAGAATGGTTTTCTCACCCTATGTAGATTTTCTCAGTTTCAGTGAAGTTCTCAGAGACAAATTCTGTCCTGAGATTGGGAAAGTCAGAAGGAAACTTTTATGTCTCTTTTAAATCTAATTAAATAAATGTAAATACCTGTTTTGATAAATCTAAATTTTTACCTTGTGCTTCAGACATTTCAGTTTTTAACAATAACTTCTTATAAGTTCAAGTTTTAAAACAAGCAAAAGTGAAAAATATGACATTTCAAGAGGCTCAAAATATCTCGTTCCCTTCCTCCTGATTTCTTTTTTACAATCAGAAATTAATTTCAAATGACCCCTTCATATGAATGGTTTTAATTTTGACAAAGTATTTGCTATCTGATGAAAAATTTGGTAGAACATCTGCAATGTCAGCAGCAAGGACTCTTAGCTTCTGTGGCTTATATGTTTTTAGTGTACCAGGGACTTGAAGTTAACTCTAGTCTTCATGTTTTTTTTCCGTTTTTCGAAATGAAGAAAATCCTAAGCTGTAAAAGCTGTTTTAACTTCATCTGCACATGGCTCTGCCCTGTTTGTTTGTTGTTTCTGATAATGAGTGTATTTTGTGTGCTTTGTTTAGGGTTTTATATGAGAACAGGAAAAAATATTTTAGAAGGCAACTTGTGAGCAAGGAAGCTGGACAAATGCTCATTTTCCATGAGTTTCAGACTGAGGCATAACCTGATTTATTAGAGTTTTTCCTTATTTGTAACAAATGTTTTTCTATTGCCTCTATTAGCTGTTGACACCATTTCTGTGGTAAATGAACTGACATGTGAAGGTAATGATGACAAGGGGCTGATAATGGATGGCAAGGGGAAAGGGGGCTTGGTGCAACAACATGCCCTGCTGAGGTTGATCCAAGGACACCTATCAATCAAAATGATGACAGCAGTCAGGGAAATTTAATTCGAGATTCATTGAACCCTTAATGATGTGACAAAGAAAAATAAGGAGGCTAAAAAAGGCTTCTGGGCTTTTCTTCCTCCTCATTCTGCCAGTTCTCAGAAGATGGGGACCATGGGATTGCCAAAGGCGCCTCCTGTCATTGCGTCTGTAAAAGGTAATCATCATGCTTTGAAAGGGAGCAAACTGTTTGGAGCTCTGCGTATATATATTTCATTGCTTCAGTACAGAAGGGGGGTTGTCAAAGACCTTTTCTTTATCTCATGTTGCGGGCCTACCTGCCTCTTGATCGTAATTGGAAGCATTAAAAGAAATGCTAACAAGGTATGTGTGCGTTGCATGAAAATGGGGTATAAAGCTGCATAGTGGCTCGAGCAGTGTTCCCCACAGAAAGCTTCATTCAACCCCTCCCTTTCTCTTAATCTTGTTTTATCACCAACAAGCACAATGAGTTACATTTGGGAGTGTGCAATTTGTTGGAACTCAGGAGCTGAGTTATGTGGCTTGTAAATGAATAGATAAAATGATACCATTTTTTGAGCTGCCTTTCAAAATTAACATGGGTGCTTAGTGCATGTGGGTACCTTCTGTTGTTTAGCTTTTGCATACATTTCCATAAGTAATGCATTAATATTATTTTAGTGTTAATGGCCACTAAATGGAGAGGACCCTCTGCTGATACAGGGAATGTGTTCATTTTTTGCCACATGCCAATTCTCTCTCTTTGAATATGCCACATAAGAGTTTGCTCTTTGGGTTGGGAAAATATTTACTGCACTTGAGATCTTGTTAATCTTTCTCATTGATTGGAAAATCCATCCTTTCCCCTGTTTTGCTTCAGCTTGCTTAGTTCAGTGTTGAGACTGGGTAAAATGACAATGAATGGTGAGTTTTATCAGAGAATGGGGAATTCTATCTGCATCTTTAAGTTCTCTTTAGTCTGATCTGGTCCTTCCAAATGAGACGAAGCCACGTACTTGTAACATGACCTGTCTCAGTGAAAGTCCTGAAGTTGCCCACAAGGGTTGTAGATGTCCCGTCTCTGGAAGCATTCAAGGCCAGGCTGGATGTGGGTTGTGGCACCCTGATCTAGTTAAAGACATTCCAGCTCATTGCAGGGGGTTGGACTAGATGGCTTTTAAAGGTCCAACCAAAGCTATTATATGATGCTAAATACAACAGTTCCTGCAGACACATCTAAATATTTAGCTTTCTTGAGAGCTAAATACCTCAGTGTTTGGATATCTAAAGAACTAAATATCTAAATGTTTTGGCCACAAGCCAAGCCCGAGGGCCAATGTGGCCATTAATGTGATGGTCAGAATTTGTTTTGGACACAATTTTAGAGATATGGGCAAAATTAAAATGTGAAGGGGAAGCCTTCTTGCTTTTCCCTCCCCACCTGCAGTGAGCTGAGAAAGGCTGATAGGAACCAGTCTGGATGTAGAGGGTGTGATAGCACACAGCATAGATGGGATTCAATAATCCTCACTTTATCTCTTCTTATTCCTCAAGCTGATATGCTTCGATAATTAAAGTGAATGGCAAGCTGCAGTGCCACCCTGACCTCTGGGGTATCAGTTGCCATTAATAATAATGCAGTCAGACAATACAAGGTTTTAGCACCACATTAATACAGACAGGACAAGAAAAGGGGGGGAAAGCCAAAGGGATAAGCCAAACCCCTTGGTGTCATCTGGGTTTCTTTTCATGCTGATCTCACCCTTCATGCTCTTTGATTCCAATTATTCTCTTCTCTTTAGGGGCAGAAAAGTTTGTTTAATTATGCTGTGGGATGGGAGGGGGAAGGAAGAGGTAATCTGGAGCTAGCTACCCTTTTTGGCTCTTTTGTAGTTGTATTTGTTCCGCAGCCATCTGTACTTGCCTTGACAGAGCCTGCATTAGGAGACCTCTTGGTCCTGACTGGCGCTGCAGTTTGGCTCCATACAGCTTTACTTGCAACCTGAAGGGCCCATGCTGGAAAATTTAGGCACAACTCCTCTCCTGCCAGCTGGGAGTGCAGCTCACAGCACCTCTGAGCTCACACCAAAGCTTTCAGTAGGAGCAGCCCCCTGGTATCCTGCCATCTGTGCGCTCGGGTAGCTGAAAAATTGCCCTGCCTTTATCACTGTGCAGAGCTTTCCTGATGTAAAGTGAGAGTATGCACATTCCTCAGCCTTTTTGGGCCTGTCTGAAGGCCCACAGACACCAGTGAGGTTTAATACTATCAGAGTCTACATTAGAGCCTGTGTTTTATTCCTAGGCATAAAAATAATGGTGTGGAGACATGAAACATTGCCCAAGCTCTGCCTATTCTCAGGTCAGGTGACATTTTGCCCCCAGTGTTGGGCTTAGAGCTCAAAGTCAGCCCTGTACCAGTATCCTCCGTGGTCCCTCTATGTTCCCCAGTTCAACAAAATGCCTTGAGCCTCTCATAATGCAAGAGTAGAAATGGAGTTTTTCTGTAGGATAATAATGTATATATATCAAAAATCACTGCTGTCAGAACTGGAGCTTTCTTTGACCTGCCAGGGAAAGGGTTTCACAACAGTGTCATCCATGAGCACAGCCCATGTGGAAAGGCCTCAGTGTTTCACTTCGACTTACCTAAGGCCAGTCATCCAGTCAAACAGTGGGATCACACAGTCAACTATTAGCTGTCCAAATAGCCATCAATACATAATCCAACCAGCATCTGGAAAATGTATTCACAGTCATTTTTGTGTTGTGAAGGGTTGGTCCTTCTCCCCTTCTCCATGACTTCATGAGTGCATAGCAGTTTCTCTTTCATTTGACTTACAGACTTTCTGTGCCCCTCTTGAAATTGTTTCCCTATTCGCCCTATTCTCACTGCATTCCCAGTTTGACAGTGCTTCCTACTGCCAGCACTTATTTTCCTACATGTAACAGCTGCCCTTGAAATGGGATTAGGCTTTTATATGCATCTGGCCTCAGATAGATTTGTGAGAGGAGATTTAGGGTATTACAGGGTGTTTAGGGCCACAGAGGGCTGTGCCATGTATGGGAGCCTGTTAGCAAACGACTGATGTTAATCCATACTACAAGTTGTATGCGCTTCATGTGATTTACCACTCTAATTAGCTCTGAGAAATCCAGATTAGCACTAACCTTAAAAGTGCTTCTTTAGGTTTTTTCTTGAAAGGGCGTTTGCCCTGGCTCCTTCATCGTGCCTGGAGCTTAGCCCTTTGGGGCAGCACAACTGACACAACATTTTTGCTTATGATTGAACTTGCGGCCATAACCCAGATATGACCACTGGCACTAGAGCTGGCCTTGTGGTATTTCCTTTCCCTAGATTTGCACTGCAGGAAAAATGTGCGCAAAGAAGGAATGATCTGGGGAAATTATCTGACTGGGAAAGGAAGCCCCAAAGACATTTATTCTAGAAATGGCTTTGCCCTAGAGCTCCATGTCCCAACAGTCCTGTGAAATCCGGAGGAATAGGGGTCCTCTTCTCTTCTTTGCCATTGTGCCCAATCTCTAGTTAATTTGATCTCCGAGAGCACCAGGGAGAGAACATCTATTAAACAATAAAATAGACCAATTGTGATGTATTTTCAACTGCTTTGGGGGAATTCTACTAAATTAAGTATCAGAATTGTTTTTCTTATTGGCAACTATTGATCTCTGGCTGTGCCAGTTTCTCTCATTAACACTTTTATTACCTTGTCAATCACAGCGCAACCTGCACTAACCAGAGGCTAAAAGGATTTACCGTTATTAACAAAACTGTCTGTGCCTCAGAACAATAAAACCAGCTGAAACCATTGGGGGAAGGAGAAGTGTGCAGAGATTTTGGGAGCATTTAGGCTGGAGACTGTGATTCAGAGGGCAGAAACCATAAAAATCCATAAAATTGGAGCCAGTTTCTCAGCTGATGCAAATGATCATAGAATTGTAGAATAGTTATCAAAATATGTAAGAAACATCAGAGCCATGGAGCTGTCTGTCTGCAGGCAAAGGTCTGGTCAGAAATTCAGGGTAATATCTAAAAACCAGAGTAATACTACAAATCCTGTTTGTGGGCTGGAAGCCTGGCACACTGGCATTTTGAAGGTATTTGTCCTTGGTCCGAAGGGAAGCATTACTCTGTTGCTTAAGGGCAGGGTGCTCCAGCACTCTGAAGCCTGACACTAAAAATGTAACAGGACATGTTTATCAAGCCTGTCAAGATCCAAGCCTCCTATGACAACCTTTGGGGTAGGGTGCTCTAACAACTTCTGACAAGAAAGGACATGTTGCTTTAAGTGCTTAGGTGCTCTTTCATGCTTGAGCACCTTTAAAGGCACTATGGTTAAAAACATCTATTTGTAGTCAGTGGTGCTACAACATTTATAAAGAGAAGGCCGCATCCTTATTCTCAGTTTCCAGGTGACAAAATAGAAGCCTTGAGCTCTGGAGTGACTCATAGAGCTTCCCTAGATGTTCAATGCAAGAAGGTGTTTTTTTTGCATTGGCTGTGTGAGAGATGCATGCCGTGGGAATGTGAAGGTGGTGCAGATGGGGGGTCCATTTGAGTATTTAGCATTCCGAGCAGCTGAGCACTTGGCTTGCTTGCTTGCTTTGGATAAGATTTCCAACAAAATTTGTTTTAAGAGAGCAAAATACTGGTATGCTTGCAATGAGCTCAAGGCAGACATGGCTCTGCTATGAGGAAGGATGGAGGAGTAGAGCCCCTGTCTATGTGTCGGGCCATGGGACAGGTTGTGCTGCCTGTGCTGGACCACAGGATGTAAATGCAACCCTCTCCCTCTGCTCCTTCAGACGAGTTTCTGTGATGGGGGCGCATTTTGATCCTGGCATCACTCCTGAACTCTGCAGTGTAGCAATGAGCATCCTGTTTTTCAGAGTATCTCCTCTCCTTGCTTTTGCTTCTGAATGGGCAAGGGCCCAAGGTATTTTTATTTTATTTTATTTTTTCTTAAGAAGGCTTCCTTTTGACAATGTCTTTGAAATACAGAAGGGTTTTTTTTGTTACTACTGTAGTAGCACAGTCCAGAATTCTTGTCATTTCTCCTAACCTCCAAGGTCAGTTAGACACTTCAGGGATGCAAGGCTGCTCACTGGAGTAAGGAAGCAATTGACAAAAGGCACAAGATGGGTGAAGACAGCCATTAAAACCCTGCTCTGCTCTAAATATAGCAACCCTTCCATGCCAGTCTCCGGTAATTTGCATGTTGAATTAGCATCTCATTAATATCTTATTAGGGACACTGGAAACCTAATGACAAAAACAAACGCAGCATGTGCAAAGAAGAATAATAGGAGGAATGAACTGAATAAAAGACCTTTTTTTCTCCCTTGTGAGTATTCAGGTGAAGACTCAGCTGTACTTTGTAAGCTGGCCTGTGGTTTCTGACCACCTCAGTGCCAGCAGTGTCAGGAGGCTGGAAGTGCCCCCATCGCACAGATGAGGCCAAGGGGTAAAGCCCAAAGGACATCAGCAGACCCTCAGTGGCTGGTGCACCCTGACAGTGCCTCGTACTGATTTACACTCATGTTCCATTTTAGTGGAGGTTCCCCAAGCCATGCCAGCATTTTGAGAAGTGCTGGGATCAGAGGTGCTGAGGTGCAGGATTTGGAACCGAATTGTCCCAAAAGATAAGGAAAAGAGAGGAAAT
This sequence comes from Psilopsiagon aymara, assembly GCA_024733675.1. NCBI lineage: Eukaryota > Metazoa > Chordata > Aves > Psittaciformes > Psittacidae > Psilopsiagon > Psilopsiagon aymara. The sequence continues at coordinate 18,445 of JANRGW010037493.1, forward strand.
TAATTGGGCTTTTTTGGAATCCAAACAGAGTTCAGCTTACTTCAGGAATTTCTTTTTCTTAGCTCACCTCTGTCTAATTTTCTCAGAGTTCATGGGGATAAGCTGGGCTACCACAGCTTATATCAACTCTCCTCAAATGACCGAGCGCTCCAGCGCACACGTTCCTGTCACTGGTTTTGCTGTTAAAGTGCTCCAGTAATAAGGTACCAATTAGATTATCTCCCCCTAGAAGCATATTGCAGTTGCAAAATGGATATCATATCATTAGCACTTTTCCTTTCAGTTGTCCCAGGGGATGGAAATACCATGCAATGGGAGCATCTTACAGCCAGCAGCCTGTCATGGTTTTTGTGGAGAAGAGGCTCTTTCTGGATAATAAAAGAGAAATGGGTTTGAAAGATGTTGTCCATGCTTTCTGCAAACTATAGAGGGGAAATGCTGATGGTAGCTGTAAGGCAGCCTTGTGAGCCTTGAAGTAAGAGACCATCTCATAGAGAAAAATAGACTTGGGAAAATGAGAAACTCAAAAGCAAAAGCTGGGAGGTTTAAGGGAGAGACATGGTAGGAAAACTGTGTGCATCAAAGCGTAAAGTATAGAGTTCTATAGACCAGAAGTGGGCTTTACTAAAAGGGCTGGATCAGGCAGCAGAGCAGGTGAGGCAAGGGATATGAGTCCCCCTTGGTCTGTAACTTGTCTGAAACTTGGATATGGATAGGTTGAAATTAGAAATCCAGCACATGAAAGTGAAATCAAACAGTCATCAATCAGGTAACACAAGAAAACAATCCTGAGGGGATTTTAGTGAGCTGTTTCCTCATCAGATTTAGCTGTAATGTATTGGATTACATTAAAGAATCCCAACAAACCAAACCGGTAATGCAAACGCTCTTCAGTTCCTCTTTATAAGCAGGTTACAAGAAATAATTTGGGTCTGTATTTATGTGGACTGTTGAGCTGCTGGGTGCTGGCATTGTACAGCCATAAATGAGTTAGACTAAACTTGATTTGCAGCCTTATGCTGAAAGAAGCAGAAGAAATTCTGGGCTCCACATAGCTACCTGACCCAGTTCATGGAGGCTCAAATGTTGATTAAGATCTCTTTGTGTCTTTCAAGCCCCCCAGGGATCACATAGGTCCAGGACCAACCCAGGTTGAACCCTCTAGCTGTTGTTCCATAGAAAGGAGATTTAAGATGCTCAGTAAGAGTACACAGGGGTTTTCGAGCCCTTTGTTATGCTGCTTGGAGGCATCCTTCAGTACTGATGGTGCTTGATCTCACCTACTGCCATCAAAGCATGGGATTGAGACAAATGATAATTTGGTAACGGGTAATGCCATGTACTGGGGAGAAGATTTCTCCTTTCCTGCACACTGCCATTATACAGCCCGCTAGAGTCCCTCTGTGTCAGGGAATACTTGGGTTTCTTTTTGCTCTGATCGGTTCTTCCAGAGCACCGAAGTCGCACCCTTATGTACCTCCCCAAGCAAGGAAAAGCTGATCACTTAAAACTGTAGTAGGACAGCTGTACACTGGAGGTTGCTAGTGTGCCTTGGTCATTTGCAGGGTAGATGGTTAGATTATTTCAGTCAATCGATAATCCAGCTCTAAATCTCCCTCTCTGGATTTTTAAGAGAGTGTGACCCAAACCCTGAGGAGGATCTGCTGTCACTGACAGCCCTACCTTGCCCCATGGTGACAAACTCCAAAATGCATCAGCACATTGGGTGTTGGCATCTGTCTCTCCACAACCCTTCTTTATAAAGGCAAAGTGATTGATTCTTTAAGCAGGGGCTCACTAATCTCATTCATTTATTCACGTACTGCCTTGCTGCATGCTCTGAAAGAGCAGAGCTGCCTTTCTAAATGTATTTTTCAAAGCTCTTTAACAACTTAAGAGCAGCAGTCTGCAAGAGACAGAGGGCAAGTCTATCATTTAGAAACACAGAGGAAAGAGGGTGCAGTGATTTTTGTTGCTCAAGTGACGTCATATGAGGCCAGGGCAAGATGGATGAAAGCTATATGCTATGTTGGTGCACTGAATGTGCAGAAAGGTGATACATTGGATGTTTGGTCTTGGTCCAAAGTAATACTGATATGCTGCATTGACGCACAACTGGCTAAATGTCCTTAAAAACAATTTGGGTTATAGTTTTCCAGTGTGCAAAGCACTTGCTGAGGAGGTAAAAAGTCCAAACAAATGCACATCATCTCTGCTTCACTGGAATCTCCCGTGAAATCAGTGTTCCCTGTAGCTAGATGGAAAACATTTTGGTACACACTAAACTACTTATTCCACCAAAATTTAAGACAGCTTGTCTGTCATTTGAGGTCCATAGGGCTCCTCTCATTTTGGAGTACCACCACCCATTTTGCTCTACCACCGTCCCTGTATTGAGCTGCAAGAGATGGTTGAAACATTCTTCTGTCTACCATAGTTGCTTTTCCTGATTGCAATGTAGAATTGCCCTTAATGGAAAAGAGGCTTGGTCCTGTTTCGTTACTCATCTCTGCCTTGCTGTAAAACCTTCGGGCTAGTTGTTGGTATCACCTGACCTTGGATGTTGAGTAGCATTTAGTTTTTGAGGCTGTCGCTTCTTGCATGATAAGATAATCATAACAGAGCCAGAGCTGACAAGTAGTGTTTTGATGTAAGCAATGAGCAAACAGACAGATCAATAAGTGCTGAGCAAGGCACGCTTCACCTCATATTGTATCGACTTACTGCAAAAATAATGGGGCAACAAAATGAAAATGTGTTGTGTTCTGAGTTATGGTCAGTGGTTATATATAATATAACACAATATATTAACTCAGATGGGACTTGCTGTTGAAAAAAATACAAATGGGCAGGCACAAAATGTACTGTCTCTAAACGTACACAGCAACACATAGAGATTAATTACACAGAATATGGGATGAAATGAAAGCTACAATAAATTTCTGTTGTTATAACCACAGAAAGAACATGAGAAAGATTTATGACACTAACAGCAAAATTTCTGTGTCCTGTTAGTCTGACTGTCTAATGTGTGAGAGATTTATGAGCCTAGTGAGTAATGATAAAAAGTATTTACAAAAGTTTACCATTTGTTAGCTTTTATTTTTGCTCTCATTGAAGCTGTTTATGAGCAGTGGGAGGATGACACTGGGCTGACTGGCTGTTGGTGGGAGTTGTGCTATAAGCTGGCTATAAACTTTTTTGATTTCAGAAGCTCTGATCTCCAAAAGCCAGGTGACAGCCAAGGTAGAGAGAGGCACAGGTCTGCACTGAAGGAGATCTGATATGTTTAGAGACTTTGGGCTCATAGGGGTATAAGCATAGGTGCACTGAAGCAGGGAGACACTCTCTTGTGCTAAGGTTTCATTTTACGCACTGAGGACTCTTCCGTGTTTCGCTCTCTTGCCTCTGCTGATTACTCATGATAAGCATCCTTGCAAGGAATACATTCATGTGTTGGTGCGTGAGTTCTCCAAGATACTTCTGTATCTCCTACTGCATGCCCACACTAGGAAAAGTGATGGGCAAGTGTGTAAATGGGGCTGCAGTCAGGAGGAAGGCAGAGTACCTGTGATAGTCAGCTTACAGAGGGAGAAAGGTTATGGGAAAAAGTGGAATAGCACATGTTGGGAATTTATTGCCTTTGAAATAGATTGTGTGTATCCAGAAAACGGGGCATTTCTCACAGCTATTTGGGCTTCTATCTTATCTCCCAACAGCAGATAGCAAACTGCCTACTCAGGGACTTAGCAAGATAGAAGATGATTATGGCCGCTTGGTTAATTGTGATATGACATGACAGAGAATATAATTTACCTTGATGATAATTATCACTGACCAAGGTAGTTTTGCAAAGCGTGGACAGAGTGTAGAGGGTTGCTGTGATTGATCAGGTTCTTCTGCAGTTCTGTAGATTCATAGGCACAATCTGGGTGTGCTGGAGTATTTGTCATATGTTTAATGTAGGAATCCACACATAACTGCCACCCCCTCACCCCCCACCCAAGCCCCAGGTAATACTCCCCAGAATACCTTGGAAAATAAGTATGCAAATCTGGAATGCATTTGCAGTGGGTTTTGGGGGTAATAAATGCCACAGATATTCACAGGATCAAATAGCCTTTGGGGTCACAATATTGAATCCAAATGTTCTGTTCTTTAGAACTTAATGAGGTTGCTGTCCTTTCATTTCCCTTCTTGTGAAGCAGGGCAATTCAGAAGTTTCATCTTTGCTCTGATCATAGGTAAGGGATGTAGTAGGACTTCCCAGGCCATTAAAAAAATAAATAGGTCTGTATTTTAGATATTTATTGCTGAAGAAAAATCCTGTTCCAGAGGAAAAAAATACTGAAAAATGCTTGAATAGGGGTTACTCAAAAAGATCAAGCAGACAGCCCTAAGCTTACCCAGATAAGAGGTGACTCCCTTGTAGAAATGAGAGCAGAATTTGGCATAATGAACATATCCTTAGTATGAAAAGGAGTATATTCATGCAATTCATCATGATGCCTGATTTCACAAAAATATCCAGAACTCCCAGCAGCAACTAGTGCTATTGAAAGGAAGGCTTGTTGTTTAGATGTGAAACTTCATTTGAGGCCCCTATTTCTGACACCTTTTGTCTTAAAAGCTTGTAAGTATTATAGGACCCCTGTTTACCTTTTTTGACTTTTCCGTTGCTGTTTTTGGAATTTCAGAAGGGACTTTGCTTCAAAGCTACTAGAGGTGGTGTGAGTGAACGCAAAAGCCTTTAGCTCATTGGAATTGTGTGACGCTCACGGGCTTCAGCAGGGTCTTGCAATTTGCAGTGTTTAGGATTTGGCTTTGTGGCTGCGAGGGTGCAGGTTCCTGCTGCAGATTTACCCACCATCATTTCCATGAGGTGATGCTACTGCATGCAGCCATGGGTTGGAATGGAGCAGTATTAGCCAGCAGAGGAATGTTGCTTGCATCCCTTCACTGCATTTTTAAGAACTGCTTGCAGTAAAATGGCTTCTTACTGGGATCAAGTCATGTTTCTTGTTCATGCTGTGCTGATAGCTGCATTCTGGCTTTTTTGGGGTGTCCCACCTTTCCTCAGGAATCAAGCTCTCTCTCCTGCTTTTTCATCTTCACACCTTTCATCTTCACACCTTTCATCTTGTGCCTCAGTTTTGGACAGTGGGGTAAAGTACATGTCAGGAAGAGGCTGAGAGGATCAAAGACACCTCAGGGATTTTGAAGCCTGGGGCCAAAGGGGTAAAAGAGGGTACAGTGAGGTGACACAGCTCAAAGGGGGAAAGGGGCAGAGTTTTGTCATTGAGTAGGGGAGCAGTGTTGGAGGGATGTAGTTTCCTTTTCCTGGGCTTCAAGGATGAGAAACCATTGACTGATGGCTTTGCTGCATGTCAAGTGCTTGCCCTCCCCTAAACAAGCTGGAAATGAGATTAAAAGGGAAAGAAAAGTGAATGGGAGTAATTTGAAACACGGAACAGCTGCATGTTTGTTATTAAAAGAAAAATAAACCGAATCCTTAAAAGTCAGTGTGGTCCCTGGAGAGGCATTGCTCAGCAGGTGATGAGCTTGGCAGGCATCTGCATGCAGAGATTTATTTTTCCTGCCTCCTCATCACTCGTTCCAGGCTGGAATCTCAGTTGACGTCTGGCTGAAGCCTCACCAATACTTGTTCTCTAGCAGGTCGTGGCTGGGGAGGAAAAGAAGCTCCAAAGGAGCCCAAGAGGGAGCTTTAGTGGTAATTAAAAGGGGGAAAAAGCATGTGATTAAATATCTTTTAACACCTGCTAGGAGTGGAATATAGCTGACATTTGGTGTTTTCTTCCCTGTGTTCTGACAAAAATTTAATCCATTTGGGAATTAGTGGTGAGGGGTGGTCATGATTTGTCACCCTGTTGTGCAGTTCTGTTTATATGGCTATCAAGCGCCATTCTTAAAACTCATGGGCAGCTCACTCCTGGCCTTGTGCAAACCTTAGAGCCACTCAACTTCACCAGCATGGTTTACAAACATCCTGGCACATGCTGTAGCATAAGTGAGCTCTCTCACAAGTTAGCCTAAAAATGCCAGAAGAAAATGTTTTTGTCCTTGTTGTATCAAATCCAGGTCTGATTAGAGCAGGAATTTTCTAGAGGGACTATTGATTTTTGCCTCGCAAGACTGTACCAGCAATTTGCAAGTCACGCAGCCATCATTCATAGCTGGAGTTCGGCAGCAAGATAAGAGTCCCTGTAAAGAGACTGATATGTTAACCATTGGCTTGGTGACAGATCACATTAATAAGAGCCTCTGATTCACCACAGTCAAACCATGAGTCTGTCTCAGCTCAGTATTTTCACTGGAACACGGCAAAAGATAAGTGCAAAGTGTTAGGACAGCACCTTCTTCATTTCCGATGAAAGCCACCTGAGATGAGGGATCTTGATTTCCTCTCCAGAATTAAAAAATAAGGAATGCTTTTTTCATTCTGAAGAAACACAGTTTTCTTTGCCAGTCTGATGGAAAGTCCCTAAAGTCAACAATCTTCTGTAGATATGCATGTCCTTCTCCATGGCGGTCTACGTTGTCCTTCTTTGTGCATGATGGTCTTGCAGTGTCTCATGTGTTCTGGTTTTATGAACTCAGTGAGGCTTTAGAAATTCTAGGCATGCTGCTTGAAACATCTAATTGTGCCTTGTGTTGCTTAAAACCATAGCTCCTATTTTAGATGTGGAAAACACCAGTCTGGAAAAACATTTTCTTTGTTTTCTGTTTTATTTTAAACTTTAAATTTGTTTGGATAATGTTGGGTTTTCTAGGGAAACAACCATGAACCCCAAACCAGTAACCCCTTTAGGAAAAGAATGGAAAAGATACAGATGGGAAAAAAAAGATCTGATACTATTTTTAACTAAGACAGGAAAAAGAAAGATGAAGGGATGCATGCACTCTCTGTGAATATTTGCAAGCAGGATCTGTGCTCCTGCATCTGGACAAGCAGTTTCATGTCCCCCATGAGAGTTTTGAAGCTTTGTCCTAGAGCTACCATGCAAGGTGGAGAGTTCAAGCATTGAGGATGGAAGGCTGTGAGATCCGCCAAAGTTGTAAATATCAAAGAAGTGGCAGAAAAGTGGACTTCTGTCCTTTGAGACTTTTAGGGGTGACTTCTGTTGAATTGCAGGTCTGAGGGGCTGGGGGCTGACTGATTCTGTTAATACTAGTGTTCCTATGATCATAGAATCATAGAATAGTTAGGGTTGGACCTTAAGATCATCCAGTTCCAACTCCCCTGCCATGGGAAGGGACACCTCGCAATAAGCCATGCCACCCAAGGCTATGTCCAACCTGGCCTTGAACACCACCAGGGATGGATCATTCACAACTTCCCTGGGCAACCCATTCCCATGCCTCACCACCCTTACAGTAAAGAATTTCTTCCTCATATCCAATCTAAACTTCCCCTGTTTAAGTTTGAACCCATTACCCCTTGTCCTATCACTACAGTCTCCAATGAAGAGTCTCTCCCCAACATCCCTATAGGCCCCCCCTTCAGATACTGGAAGGCTGCTATGAGGTCTCCACACAGCCTTCCAGGCTGAACAGCCCCAACTTTCTCATCCTATCTTTATACAGGAGGTGCTCCAGTCCCGTGATCATCCTCATGGCCCTCCTCTGGACTTGTTCCAACAGTTCCTTGTCATTTTTATGTTGAGGACACCAGAACTGCACACAATACTCCAAGTGAGGTCTCACAAGAAGAGTAGAGGGTCAGGATCACCTCCCTCGACCTGCTCGTCACGATCCTTTTGATGCAGCCCAGGATACGGTTGGCTTTCTGGGCTGCGAATGCACACTGCCAGCTCATGTTCATTTTTCCATTGAACAACACCCCCAAGTCCTTCTCCTCAGGGCTGCTCTGAATCTCTTCTCTGCCCAACCTGTAGCTGTGCCTGGGATTGC
>JANRGW010037494.1:0-19788 GCA_024733675.1 Psilopsiagon aymara
GACAGAGATGGCAGTGGGATTGGAGCTGCTGCAGAGAGAGCAATGCCTCAGTGCAGAGACACTGCCTCCTAAAGAAACAGTTCCCAGTGAGCCCCTGTCCTGGGGGCAGTTTATGGGCATGGAATCATGATATGCATTGGAAGGGACCTCAAAGCTCCTCCAGCTCCAACCCCAGCCACAGGCAGGGACACCTTCCAGTGGAGCAGGGTGCTCCAAGCCCCATCCAACCTGGCCTTGAGTCCTCAGCCCCGTTACCCCCCCAGCACCTTGGTTCCTAGAGCCTGGCTTGGGGGCAATGGATCTGTGGCCAACACTGGGAGCTCTGGACAGACCTGGGCCTGATTTCTCCTTGAAGGGCTGCCCCAGCCCCAATGCCCAGCTCTTGCCATCCCAGCACTGGCTCATGGCACCGGCAGAGCGAGGACATCGCTTCTCTCCTCAGTGGTGGATTTTGAGGGCAGCAAAATGTTTGTTCTGTCAATATCTGCCTAATCCCCAACGAAAAGCTGATGAAAAAGCCATGGGGGGAGGAAGAAGGATGGGAATAAGCTGCCCTTTGAAACAAAGCCCCAGTGGTGACAGCCACAGCCCGCAGCAGGGGATGGCATCTCCAGGGCTGGCAGTGCTGGCACAGCCAGGACAGAGGGGCAATGGGGATCCCCCATCCCACAGCAGAGCAGGGCAGGGGAATGCTCCCCATCAGAGCAGGGATGGCTCCAGGGCAGCCACAAATCAATGCCCCTGCTTAAAACCTGAACAGGACCTCGCAGGAGGTGCAAGCAGCACATCCCTGCTCTGAAGTGACTGCACAAAGGGGCTCCCCCGGGGACAGGCACTTGCAGGTGAGCCATAAAGCCCTTTTCCTGGTGGGATGAAGCACACCTGGTCATGGTGAGGCTCATTTCCACCTTGCCCGGGGTCCCTTCCTGTGCAGGGACCCTCTCCCAGCACCCGATGGCATCGGTGCTGCACCCTTCACCCGCAGGAAATGTCAGCGAGCCCATTTAGCAGCTTCCATTTGTTTGCTCTTTAAATAATTGTTTCCTTATCGCTATTTATTTAGATCCCTTTAAAATTCTGACAAACCTGGTTCTCAGGCACCAGCCCCCGCTTCCTCCCGGCTTTCCCCCGCTGCTGCCTGCGGGCAAGGCGGAGCAGCCAGGCTTGTCCCACGAGGGGGGCCCCTGCTTGCGGAGCATCCAGACCCCACTTCCCCCCTCCTTTCCGAGATGGGCAAACTGGGATGCTCCATAGCCGTGTTCTGGGGAGCTCCTCCTCCTCTCCCCATCCCACCATGGACCATGGCAGCACACGCAGATGCTTTGGGGCCACTGCGAAGCCCTCAAAGCTCAGGGGAGCAGTGATGCCCGCGAGAGGATGGGGAGGACAATGACATCCTGCATGTCTCCCACCACAGAAAGGCACCAGAGCCCTTTGCTGGGGAGCAGAGGGAGCAGGAAGGAGCCTGGCGCTGGCCAAGCCCTCTCCCCCAGCTCTGCTCTCAGGTACCGACAGCACCACTCCGAGCAGCCCCCAGCGCCAACGGGGGCGAGAGCAGGATGGGTTCAAGTGTCCCAGGAGCACGGACAAGGGACATCCCATGGGTGTGTGGGGACAGAGAGCATTGCTGCTGCTGAACTCGCGGGGCTCCACAGGTGCCTGCATGGGAGGCTCGGCTGGGGGCAAGGGGTCCGTGCCCCAGGTCCGGTCCCACAGCACCGTGGGGGTTTGGGCTCCGCCGGTTGACGTCAGGGCCCAGCCTGCAGCTGCCCGAGCTGATTGAGGAAACCCAGCCACGGCAAACAAGGAGCAGGGAAGGCAGGCGCAGATTAGATAACCGGGAACGCCGGGCTCTCCCTGCGGCTCGGCAAACCCTGCCCAGGCACAGACCCTGCCTGCCTCAGGCTGCTCCTTGCCAGCAGCGCCAGGGCCCCAGAAACACCGAACCCCCCCTTCCATGGGATGCCTTTCCTCAAACAGGTCTGGTTTATCCCAGACCCAAGAGGGTGTCCCCTCCCGTCCTGCAGAGCCATGCATGGCTCTGGGGCAAGGTCCCCCATGGACCCCCGTGGTCCTGCATGGAGGCAACTAGGAGCGACCACAGGGATGCTTTATCCTGGTGGAGAGGCAGGGCAGGGTCCTGGCCAGCAGAGCTCCTGCACCCGCTGCACCCCAACAGGCACAGGGGCCCAACAAAGGGGAACCTCTCACCCTTTCTCAGCCGGACCCGAGTTTGGCTCCAGCTTGGCTTACCCCCAGCACACGGCACCCTCCCAACGGGAGCACAACGAGGTCCTGCTGGTGCTCGCACACCTTCCTCATCCCCACTGGTGGGACGGCTCTGCCTTCGGGGCATCTCAGCTCTTGGGGTGGGGGGGTTTGCAGCTGACGAACAGCCTCAGCTCCCTCTGCTGGCTCCTGCTCCAGGAAAACCCGGTTATAAAGAACGCTCCCAAGCAGCTTCTCGCAGCTCTCGCCTTGTGGGACACCGTGACATGCACCCAGCCACAGGCGGGAAGATGCTGCAACCCAGCACAGGCAGCCTGCTGGACACACAGCCCATCCGCCCATCCACCCTCCTCAGGGCTCACCCCTGGTGAGGAAGCTCAGCCGCGGCAGCAGGGATGAGCCCCAGCCCTGGGGAAGCTAAGACAAAGGACCCCCCCAGCACTTTCTGGCAGTAGATGGGTCCTGTGGGGCAGCCCCAGGAGCTGGCTGAGGGACCTGGGAGCTCCAGCCTCAGCCTCTCCCACTTCTAAATCACAGCAAGCACTGACTTTGATGGGAACACACCTGGGAGCGAAGCAGTGCCCTCCAGGCCAGGCACCTTCCACCTGCAAGAGATCAGTGGCTCTGGAGCTTCACAGAGCCTTAGGAGGAGCAGCAGCATCACCCAGCTCGTTCCTGCTCTCTCAGGACAGCACACGCACCTTAAGCAGCACTTGGAGCCAGCCAAGCAAAGCAGCACAGGGCTGAGCCCTGCAGCAAGTGGGAAAGGTCCCGTGAAGAGCATTATCCTGGTTGGGGGAGATCCTTAATGAATTCCCATGAGCAGCCAATGCAGCACCGGGTAGCCCCAGAGATGAAGAGCTGGTGCTTGACTGCTGCAAGAAAACACACCACTTGGTGAAGGGAAGCACATACAATCTGAGGCGTGTTCAAACAGCCTTAGCTTGAATGGGAATACACCTCAGCTGGGAGAACAGCTCGGGCAGCCCATGGGAGCCCCTGGGAAGGTGGTTCTACAACTGGTGTTATGCAGAAGCTGTTCAAACATAGAGCCCTGACTGGCAGGAGCCAGGGCTGCTGCCTCCGGGAAGCCTGTGGACTGTACTAAGCCAAGCAGTGAGCTCTTCCTCTCTCTGGAGGATACCCTACACCCAGGTCCCAGCATCACTCTGTCCCAGCACCATCACCGTGGCAGAAGATGGAGCCGTGATTCTACAGCCTCACCAACACAGCACAGCCAAGCAGCCTCACAGTTGGTTACTCCGTCTGTCAACAGGTGAAAAACATACTTCCCCCACCCCCTTATGCCCTTTAAGTTACTGGCAAGGTACCGCTTCTGCCCACAGCATTCAATGGGACAAACAAGGCCGGTCCTTACCTGCGTGTGCTATCCTCTTCCTGGCTCAGCCTCTGCTGCGTGCTTTTACTACTTGGCTGTTTTATGAACGGTGTAGGAAGCGTTTGAGATTAGATTTCCTTAGGTAATTCCTGCTTAACCAGGTATTTTCCAACACACAGGTGCAGCAGGAGAACAACAGATCACAGCCTATAGAGAGATGCCAGAGGAAGCCTACACCACAAGTTCTTCCCGACCATGTGTAGGTACATCCTGCACCGCTTCCTCAGGGACTCCCTCACATCATCCCCTTCACCACCATGGCCCGGTTTTGACCTGTTAATATTTCACTGCGCATCCCCAAGGGACATGCAGAGAAGGAAGAGCAAAGGGAAGAGGTGAAGCAAGCACAAACCCCTCCTCAGCACCTCCTGTGCACCGCAGGATTTAGCGCATGGGGCTGGGGGGGGGGGGGGGGTAAAGGAATCACAGCCCCTGCCCTTATCTACTGCAGTCACAGCCGCTGCCCTCGAGCCCATGCCTGGTACCAGGATGCTGTGGAGGCTCTGGAGCACCCCTGCACCCAGAGGTACTGCAGAGGAGCACAGCAGCAGGGGACAATGCTGCTCGGTCCTGGGCACTACCCAGCATGCTGAGCATGCCATCCTCACTGTAGTTCATCACACACAGTGCACACAGCAGACAGCACTCTCCTGGCACATCACTTCAGGGACCAAACAAAAGCGGCTTCAAACCAGGGCTGTTTTATAACTTTCAATGAACAACCACCTGGATCCCCTAAAATAGTCACTAGGCAGAAAAAGCAAACCCAAGTAGCTCATAGGTGACTGAAGCAGCCCTTTGACACAGGCTCCTGCCGTGCCACCCTGCATCACACCCTGCCTCCATGCAGGGATCACAGTGCTAGGATGACTTCCGTCACAGCCATCCCTGAGGCTACCTGGCTGCCCAGGAGACAGCATAAGAAGGAGCAATGGCATTGTTCTGCACTGGCACTGACAGGTTGCAACCCTAAAGACAAACATATTCTTTCAGCAAATAACTAAGAAATGACAAGATGGGCAGAGAGGAGGAGAGGCGATCCCAACCTACCCAGATCGCTTGCAAGGGCACCCATGAGCTCAAGGGTTGCGTTCTTTTCAAGGCACAAAATAAATACCCCTAGGCACAGGTAGCAGGATGTCTGTTCCCATTAAGGCTTTCAGTCAAGCTGAAACAGCAGCTGAAAGCTCCAGGCATTTATTCAGATGGTAAAAAGCAAACCCCGTGTGCATACATTGAGGCTCCTTGCGAGGATTAGTAACAAAATCACATGTAAGCAAAGAGAAAGGCTTCAGCTAAGCTGCTCCACGATATAGTTTATATAGGCAAATGCTTGGGCGGAGTGCCTCGAGTGGTCAGGTGCCACTTGGGAAAGAGGATCAGCCTGAAATGGGCAGGCAAGTGCAAACTGAAGCGGAGACTTTCACATGTCCCCCATCCTGCTATACAGGAATGCTGCTCCCCCAGTGACAGCAAGGAAACACCCAAATCCCCATCATCCGAAGTCCCCTCCGAGATACTCATGGCACAGCAGGTCTGATCCGTTGCCGTGTGAAGAATCACCACGTAGCACACCTAAACTCCCACTAAAGTGCTGGGATGTAAATAAGCCACGCAAGGGGCACTGAAGGACGCAGCTGTGGCTGCTGCCTCACTTTGTGATGGTGACCCCCATATGATCACTGAAATCAGATTTCTCCTCCTCACACCCACCCCTGCACCCCTCAGTGCTGCCTCAGGCCCTTCCCAGCACGGTGCTGAGCTGGTGCTCACCTTCATCACCCGGCTGCAGCTCTGGCACATCCCCTCGCACGCACTGACGGAGCGCTCATGTGGGCAGGAGGCACGGCTCTGCTGTGACATTACTCGACCTTCTAGCGAGGGACATCCACTGCCTACACCAGCGAGCAGGTAACTGCGCACGGCGATGGTCTGTACCGGCACCGGGATCCTGGGGCAGCCCCGGCAGGAATCCTCCTTCCAAAATTGATGCTGTGGAGAGCCCGCTCCCTTCTTCACAGGCTCTGCTCCCCATCTCCCCCCACAAAACAACACACATGGGTTTCTTGGCCATCATCCTTGTACCTGCCTGCATGGACCAGAAAGGTTGGTTGGTAAACCCAGCACACACCAAATGTGGTTTGTTGTTAAAGTGATCTGGGGTGAGGACAAGGCTTAGAACTGGGTTTAATGACACTGTGCTTTAGTGCCTGGAAGCACCCTGGAGACATTCAACCACACAATGCCAGACTCGGATGTTTTTGCAGCTTCAATAAAACTCTCAACAGCTACAGAACATTTTTTTCTATGTTAATTTAATCATACAAATATTCATTTATACATTAAGGAAAAAGCTTCCTTTATTTCCCCCCCCAATGTGCTATCATAGGACTTCTCCCAGACTCAATGAGGCAACACACCATCCTGTTCTACACATGCACTCTGCCCAGAGAGAACAGACAGGCTGCAGAACCCCCACGCACTCACACACCAAAAGAAATCGAAACACACAACAGAAACGGAGACACGGGACAGCGTGCACCTCTCGTGCCACGTGCTCTCTGATCACCCAAGCTTCGCCCTCCAAACCCCGGAGAGCTCAAATCCAACACTCCTGAGATGCGGGCAGCACATTCCAGCTCCCTCCATCCCCTCCTCACACGGCATCGCCAGTTGTGGGCTGGTCCTCCAGGGATACTGTGCTCCGGTTTGCTTAGGCTGAGGCACTGTGCCTGGGGGGCTGTTGTAAGGTTGTTCCAGCAATACGGCTCCACAGCCTAAACGGCACCTGCTTGACACCGGGATCCACTTTAGAGACTATCAGAGATGTTCTGTGTAACCTTTTCCCTTTGGAAGGGCTGGGGCAGTTAAGGAACATCTCTCCCTCTTTCTTCGGGCTCCAAGACAGATGGGTGTTAATCAGAGATTGGAGCCAGTTCCAGCCTCTGTCACTGCACCCTCCTGTAGCAGTGGGTACCAACCTCAATGGGACAACAGCCTCTTCACCACTCTCAACCCAGTAATGATTCCCTTCCATTTCTAACACGCCCGAGCAGTATGTGTGTAACTCACACGGATCAGGGTTATCCAAGCCACAGCACACGCTTCGGGCTCACCAAAACATTTGGCATCCAGCACTTTTGGAAAACCAGGCCATCTGCTTCATGTATCCGATGTTAAGACTTCACCAGTTTGAATGCATCAGCTGTATAGGAACCAATACAATCACCGTGCCATGAAATTACACGGAAGAGCTTTGCTGAATACACCTCAAACCCCACCTATTTGAAAGCTGGAAACCTGACAGCAGGAGCAATTTCAGTGCTAGCTGCACCACTCCAAAGGACCACACGAAATAAAACCACCTTTGACCTCAGTTTTTACTCAAGGAAAAACCCAGAGACAGAGCAACCACTCATTTAGCGTTCTTCCACTGTCACAGCCACAACTTCAACCCTCAAAGCAGCCAGAGCTCTTGCAGAGATCATCCCTGCACACAAGAGTTGTTCACACTCAGCGACCTGGGGAACAGCAGTGATGTGAGCAGCAAAAGGCTGCAGATTTCAGCAGCAACTCGGATCTGGCCCTGCCTTTCTTTACACCTTCCAGTAAGTGACCCTTGTCATAGGGACATCAGACTGGACACACTCAAGAGGAGAGAGCTGAAGTCAGTGCAGAACGAGTATGCCTTCTGAGTGGGAAATCACACACTACTTGGGGTACATGCAAGGGTTTCTTCAGGAAAAGGGAAATGCAGTCTAAGGAGGAGCACAGGAACATGAATATGGCAGCCACGACCTATGGGAGAAGCATACATGGCTGGGAGCAGAAGAAAGCCAGCATGGGAGTATCAAGAGTTCAAGGGTCTCCCAAATGGCTCAGCTGACACAAGGCAAAGGCTGCAGCACCACCCCCCTGGCTTCCACTACACACCTGATAAAAGGAGCTAGTAAAGATAAGGAATTGCCCCGTCACTTGGACAAACAGTCTCTGGTGGTTCAGACACCTCCAGAAGGGAAGTGGCAGCACTGCAGGAGGTGCGATGGTCGGGTCACTGTTGATGCCTTCAATGCTTGTTGCACAAGCCACCTGCTTGGAAAGGAAGGGATCGCAGAAAGAATCCATTTACCCATTCTATGCTATAGTGACGGAAGTAATTCCCTAAACTGAATGCTAAGAGATAACCAAAGGCAAAACGATGTTACAGGACAAGAACCAAACACTACAGCTGCACTGGGCAGTGCAGCACCAGCTTCCACAGGTTCACTCTGGATCTTAACAACCATCCAGCTCCAGCAAGGTACCAAGACAGACCCAGGGGCTCCTCAGACTGCAAGTGGCAATGGCTAGCAGCTCAAGTCCTGAGGTGCCTCTCTCATGCAGGTAATGTCTTACACTGTGCTTGTTTCTCCCTTCAAGCAGATTATCGATGGGAGATTTTGGGTAACAGTGACCTTTAACAACTGAACCTCAGAAATACAAACCAGATCTATCACCGAATTCTTCCTCTGTTGGATACAAGGAAGGTTCCTCTGGAATGTCCTCCACAAGATCCATCTGCATACAAAAGAAATAAGAGAGCCCTTGCAATGAAAATGAATGCCCTGTTCAAAGGCAACTCAGGAAACACAACTAGTCAAGGGTAATGACACATACCATGCAGCAAGCCCATGTTCTACTCCAACAAGAAGAACAAGAGTCTTTACTGGAAAGATCTGAATGAAGGCAGTGGGAGCTTTCCATATTACTGTTACCTTTGGCAGGCAGCTGTTGCAGTTGTACTCATGTTTCTGAGTAAGATCTCATTCCCAATCCACAACTGGAGGAAATTATATTGGAGGAACAGCAGAGCAACCTGAACCTTCAGAGGAACCATTCCTTCTCTTATACCAAGCCCTGGAGATCCTAATTTGAAGGTTAAGAACCACAACGGTGCTGTAAGTCAGGATGCTAAAGGCGAATGAATACAAGGCGACAGAGTGGAATCCAGCTGATGATGCATTCAAAGCCACAAACTGTTGGCCTTTAAGCTAGTATTTTATCACAGGAGAAATGAATGCAAACTCCTACTCTACAGAAGAGAGATGGGACATTCCAAATTAAAAGGACATGACTTTTGTAAAGCTTCGCAACTACCAAGTGAACTACAGCTACAGAGAGAGACCTTCCTCTTGGCACAAGACTGATACGCTTGATTGCTCTAGGCACAGCTACTGCACATCAAGAGCTAACAAAAAGGTATTTCAAAATGCTAATAACCACATAGGACAACTCTGGATCTTTAATAAGTCTGTTTCTTATTAATATTGGTGGTATCTGTAGGGAAGGGCAAGGGAAATGAGCTCTCCATGTTATGCTGGAAGTCCCAGAGTCTGTAACCTTGACACCAAGACCTGGTCTTCAGCATGGTTTCTGACACGCAGCCCAACTGAACTAACAGCAACAACCAAACCCAAAGGAAATAAGAGGAATTAAAAAAAAAAAAAGAGTAAAAAGCTTGGTAACTAACAGCAGATGATATTAAAACCACAGAGCCTGGCGCAGGCCCAACCTGTCATTAAAAAACGCCTGACAAAAAGAAGTCACTGCACAAACCCCAGAAGATGCGAAGCAAATTCCATTCAGTAGCAAGGCAAACACAACAGTCCCATACAAATGCACACTGTCCCTTACTTGAAAAAAGAACAAGAAACAAACAGAAATTAAACACTTGCTCAAACTACAACCGCTCTGTAGGCAAAAATATTGTAAGATGGCTTTTCCATAGTCATTTTTTTTCAGCTTCTTTTTAAGCTCCCTAATTATGTGTGAGAATGATTGCTAAAAACCCCAAACAAACCATGGTGTTGGTATAGTTTCCTTCTCAAAGCACTGAATAACACTCCTGAAACTCAGCATTCACACATGCATACTCAGACTTTGTATTTTCCTCTGGAAACAACTAGTCTTAAGTTACTGAGTTTTAAGTTACTTAAGTTTTCTTCGTTATCCAGAATATGGAGGAGGAGAAGGGGGGTGTCCATGCTGTGTCTGTCTGCCACATGAATTCCCCTCCCTCCCCCCAAAAGTCAGTTCTTTGTTAAGTTCTCCTCTTGGTGATACCCGCTCTGTGGTTTAAGACTGTCCGAAGGGATAAGGACCGTGGAAACCCTGAAAGAAAGTTGGAGACATAATCAATTTCAATAGGCAAGAAACAAAACACTGACCATCCCACCCCAGTACTTCCAAACCAGATGCAACCCTTTACCACAACCTCTCGTGTCCAGCCTTAGGATACACTTGCAGCTGATCTCCAGAGATGTCAGATCCTATCCACTTACCTCTTTCAGTGTTACTGGGCCGCAAATTAACTTGTGTATTCAACACCAGAACAAAATAATCCCTTATAGATGCTGCAATACCTGTGAGGCCAAGAACTGCAGTCACAAGTCTCTTCTAAAGATTGCAACGAACAGTGAAATAAGAGGCTGTAACCGGTGGGAAAGCCCCACAACCGCTGCTTTTGCTCTCTCAAGGTCACAATATACATTTTCCCCATGTGAAAAATCAACCACATTTAACCAAAGAAATCAAAATGTTTACTACAGAACCTCTTTTTACATCCTAGAGTGAGTCACCTGAACAACAGATTTAGCAACAGGTCTCAAATGAACAGGAACTCCTTTCTGCAATTCCTGTTGTTTGAATCAGCTACCCAGGCTTTCATCAGGAAGCAAAATAAAGTGACCAACAGCAAGGCAAGAGATTTCCTGAGTCACAGGGATATAAGGTTTGTCATAATGATGAAGGTATAAACCACACATATAATCCTCCTGTAAGATCCAGACACATACTCAGGTCAGAAGTGAGATGAGGGAGAAAAGCTCATTACATTTCACTGTCAAAGGTAGAAGATCATTATCCAAATGCTTTTTTAAACACAGTGCAGCTTCTTTCCAGCACGCTGATGAGTTAAGACAATGGAGAGCCTGATTAGCACAAAGCCATTACTCGTCTTGAAGTGAGACTAACCTCAAGCCTTCACCATTTTGCCTTTAACGTGGCAAATTTCAAAGGGAACAGCAATTCCTGCACATTCTTCTGTGGCTCTATAACAACCTCACTGCATGAGCCACAGAGCCACGAAGCAATGAGTCTTTAACATGACTTGTATAAAGCATCGACTTCATTACTTTCAGCCCAGTTGCAAACCCCCAAGTTTAAGACCTCTGTTGGGTATCTATGTTATGAAGGAAGGAAGTGCTGTAAGAAGCCTGTAATGCTGCTGCAGGTGAGAAAAAGTTAGCTCTTTAGGATACACCAGGTGGCGAAATACAAGATGATGGTGAAATGAAGCATCTATCAGCAGGTCTCAAAATTCAACCCAGAGAGGAGGATTGGCAGACATTTAAACAGGACACCACGTGAACTGCAGGGGAAGCAGAGAAGACCGGAAACCTGGAAGTTACTGTCTGCAGACACAAATACCTGGAAAACCAAACACATTTCTACCCCAGGAATAGGCTGTGCTTTGGGTTTGGAAAGCAAGCTTTTCGGAAGACAACTTCTAAGAGATTCCAACACAATAATTCACCTCGGAAAGAAGAATCTCCTGCCAAAATAAACCCAGATACCCAGCACTTCTGAAAAATACAGTCATCACTGAAACAGTGGGGAGAAGAGAAACATTAATGTGAAGAGCTGCACAACAACCCCCAAAGGACACAGAAGGAAAACATCATAGGCAAGATCCTAAGCAGTCGCACTCAAAGAGGTTAAGCTATTGTACTTACAAGAGCAGAAACCCAAGGTTTGTTGCCCATTACCTGTACAGCCACATTTGCCACAATTGGCTTTGTGTATTAGCTGCCTTCACACTAGGCTTTGTTTGCAGGTGCTGACAGGCAGGTGCTGCTCCAGCTGCTCCCTGTGCCGGGGCTGCCACGCTGCACCTCACAGGCACTTCAGCTTATGAGCAAGGCACCACCTTGCTCATTTAGTCTGTGCACACCTAAGCAAATCCATCCGCATCGCCCCGTGACATAAAAGCAGCGACACAGTTCAGCAGTACACAGTATTCACCTTAGTCACAGTTCATTGGTCTTGCTGTACACAGAGAGAGACCCTGCCATTAACCTTGTCTTCAGGGAAACCTTCTGGATCTTCAGATACTGTTTTCAGCAGCTTCTAAATCAAAACACTACAATTATGCTATTTGTGTTAATTAAAACCAGAATTTAGCTCACCTTCAGAGTCAGATGTCCAAGTACACACAGCTCTGTACCACTGGCTACACTGCACTTAACAGGCTGACATCTCTAGGTGAACTTCTCATAAGCAACTCCAGAACAGTCCCACAATCTGTGACCAAGGTCAGCGTTTCCTGATGCAATAAAGTTCACCAAGAAGAAAGCCCCAAATCTTTGCTTTTGGGATTGCCACTCTTCACCACATTCCACTTACCCATGAGATTTATTAATGTATATGAGAATGTACAAAATTAAGAAACGCCTGCTTCTTTTCTTTAAGATCAAGCCTAGACTTGGTTTAACATCAGACCCTGAGCAAGAAACTCTTACTGTCCTTTGTGAAATGAGGGTACTCCTTCTTTCTCAGGAACATACAAGCTGCCTGCAAAGCACCTGTTTCCCATTAAATTTCTTCAATGTGCAGTGCAATGTTGACACCTGAAACCTTCAGTTACTGCTGCAATGCAAATACCAAGCTCCATGATACGATGTTTTCAAGAATAATTATCCCTTGTAGGCAATATTCTACATCATAAACATGCAAAGATCATTCTGCAGACAATTGCAGTTCTTCTGAGTTAGTTTATCTGAAGAATTATTCACACTATTTTTGGCAAATTCCCTTCCAGTCTCAAAATGAGATCATTGTCTTTATGAAAAGCTCAGCTGCAGCTCTGTAAATTTACTTTCATTTCTTCCACTATCTTCCACAGAAGTAATTGCTAACTTGCTAGCGAGCGCACACTGGCTATTCATGCAAGTTAAGTGTGTGAGAACAGAGGACCACATCTTCTTGCAAGGAAAGACTCTACATGAAAATTATTGGCATAAATCATCTTTTGACTTCTGCATCTAGAAAGGAACGAAGTTGTTCTGGAAAGTTAAAGGCCTTTGTAAATACTGAGCTCTTTAAGTGAAGGCAACTGTGCTAGAAATAAAATGAAGTTAATCTTTCATAAAGCAGCACAACACAGGCTTTCAAACAGCTATCTTTATTTCACCTTTGTGACCGAGCCAAGATCAATAAAAGGTACACTTCCAGAGAGACACGAGGTTCTGATGCACAGCTGCGAAGCGATACAGGAGTCTCCCAGTGCACACTGACAGTAGCATCAGGTAACGCTACAAGTCCCCGTTTCCTCGGCACCTCCTGGGCTGCTCCTAGTCAGTGCTTCTCCAAACTACACAGAGTTCTCTTAGCCAGCTTGTGTAAACTGAACAGACAGGAGAACAAAGTCTTGAGTGCTTTGACTGTGTTTATTCCATGCACGCTGCGCACACATGGCATGGACCACCAGGAAGGTAAGAACTTTCTCACAGCGCAGCCACTGACAGGGCTGGTGTAGATGCAGAGCTGATTAAGTACATGAGGGCTCAAGTACATGATTAAGTTACCATGCAACAACTTAGCTCTTGTAACTCAATGGCGTGCTTTTAGTCTGCAGAGATAAAGTAACAGGGAAACTGCTGGCCTGCAATGGAGCAAAGTTAAGCTAAAACCAGATTATCTCACATTTCCCACAGTCCAGAAGCACAGGGACTGCTGGTGTTCATGGATGAGCTAACATGCAACATCCAAACACATTAGCCTTTCACCAGATAAGCAAACCAGCTCATGCAACATCAGTTTAGCCTGCAGATGCTATGCAGCAGTGGGGCTGTCAAGGAGTAGCTACAGTAGATTTGAGTCCAACGTTCTCCTACTTTGTTCTAGATTAATTTAACCACGTGGCAACGACCCACTTTGAAGCCCAGATACCAGGATGGAAGGAAGTTCTGACCTACACGGATGCAAACACTTCTGGGGCATCTTCCTTACCCACAAATACAGTTCAGTACCCAAATAGTTCTCAGTGAAAAGAATTCTGTCTAAAGTTTAGAGGTACTAAAAATACATACCAATTGGAGTGCCCTGGTTTGGAGGAAGCATGCGTCTAAGAAGCAGCAGCCACTTTTAAACTCAGAGGGAGGAAGACAGTTGAAGGCTCTAAGTATAGAGAGATGTTTTTTCCCCTTACATATAGAAAGCTGTCAAGTATCATGGATCAGAGTTCAGCTCCACACAGAATGAAGGGAAATGGGGAGCATAAACACAGCAGGAAAAAAGGTGTTAAGATTTTAATTCTGTGAACTGCAAATGTGCTTGCATTTCACTGGGCTTTAAATAATGTGAGTAATAGAGAGATTAATACCAGACAAGCAGCAGAAGGCTCTTTGCTATGGCAGTGACTATATATGTTGTTCTCTATGGGCAAATCTTTGCAGAATCAGAACTTCTATGTGCAGTTTTCTGCATTACACAGAAAGCAGCAATTCCTCAATTCTTATGGGCAACTTTTATATATATATCTTCAATATATATGTGACGCAGTACAATCCAAATGTCAGTATATGGCTATCCACCTCAGACCTTTTCAGGTATTTAAACCTGTACGTTTCTTTCTTTAGTTAAGAAATTTAACTCTAATTCCCCAAGCACTGTAAGACTGCATCTTGCACTTTTAATGTAAAAGACTGTCACAAGAGAGCAGCAGTGACCTCAACAGTGTTGCTATGAGACAGGAGTGAGTAAATAGACGCTATATCCGCCTCATCTCTCTCGAGAACACAGAGAGAAACTGATTGCCAAAAAGGAGAATAAAATACCCATGCATGGGTATATCTGGACTCTAATACAGCTCATCCCTACCCTGAGATAAGCATCCTATTCTGCACAACTTTAATTCTAAGAACATGCAGAAACCCCACTGGGACCAGATACGACAATGTGCTCAAAGCAATGCTGGGAATACAGGCACTGATACAGCAATGCTGGGAACACAGAACCTACCACCTTACAGCAGTTGACTTAAGTTGAGTGGAGCAGGCCCTGGGAAGGTGTGCACTACAGTAGGAATACAGATCCCACTCAGCTTGTTTCAACCACAGCAGAGTTTTCACCTCATCTGCTTACAGGGAATTCAATTCTTGGTTTGGGATTCGTGGTTCGTGTGGAGCTTTTTCTCCTAGGTGAGCACACAAGGCATGTGCTCTACACGCTGCTGGATAAAAGCATTTTGAATGCTTCCACGTGTGAAATGCTGATCTATTTGTCTAATCCAGCAGCAGATGGCATGTCACTGTCACTAAGATCCTGACTCCAATGGGGAATTTGAGAGGACAAGTCACACCTGCTCAGTCGCACCAGAGGGAGAACTGACACAGGCAACTTCTGGTATGTTTTACAGCTGCAAATACCAGGAACTGCAGTTCTAGCTCAAAGATCTCATGCAACTGCATGACTGGGGTACACCATGATCTCTTGGCAGGGAGAAGCCTCCACAGTGATCTGAGAAATACTTAAGCATTTATATTACTTCTAAATATGGGACACAGTCCCTTCTGAACATCACCCATTTCCACTACCGCATTTCATCAAATGGTGTCTCAAACACGACTAGGGACTCACTCCATTCTCTGGGTGCATGAAAGCAGACAAAGGTTGGAGGTCCTGCTAAAGATCACCAGAATCCAGGAATCCCAACGTCCAACTACAGAACCAACCCACAGGACTCTGTCTGCTCCAAGAACTTGAAATAAAGCCTTTCAGTTCAATATTCAACCACAGGACAACCGCTTCAAAAGTAGTTTGCTTTGCCCCTCTTAAGCAGCAGAGAACAGGTAAAGTCCCCAAGGAGGTGTGGAAGATGGGTCAAATACTGCTTCTCCTAACAGGTACTGGAATACCACCTGCTCAGGAGGTTTAATACTTCTTACATCACTCCCAATAAGCCCCTTTCCACTGAAGAGGTACCAGCAGCCGGGATACTGCTTGCACATTACAGGGGTGCTGCTTGCACATTATCCATTCTTTGGGAAAGAAAGAGAAAAGAAGTATGTTCTTTCCCAGCTTGCAGGAGGCAGCAGGCGATGGTGCCAGACCCCAGCCAGGGAGCAACTGAAATGACACCAAGTATTTAGGGTGTCAAACCTACTCAAACATGCTCGCTACAGAAGCGGGATCGGACCAGGATGAATATTAAGCCTGTGGCAGAATGCCTCCTACCCTAGACAGGAAGGGCAAGGCTGGAACAGGACTCTGATCTTCAGACCTACCTTAATAATGGCCTCCAAAGGAAGAGCTAACTTGGTTTATTATGTTATAAACAAAAACACTGGAGTAGAGAAAAACCCCTCAAGTATCAATGAACGTTCACATACCCCACCCCATCTTCAGAAAGGAACATAAAGTTATCCCTTGTCAAGCAAGATTTGTACTTTTTATCTCAGATAATCCACCTCAAATCCACCCAAGAATATTCTGTAAATATAAAAGAAATAAACAAACCTCCCAAAAAAAACATCTGAAAAGAAAAAGGAGGGGGGGAGATGGAGGAGTGGGGAGAAAGGCCACCTATCACCTATTCTGCATCTAAGGTTAGGTTATAATGGCTCACACCTCATGAGTACTGCTCGGGAGCTTTGGGTTACCAGCGAAAGCAGCTTACTTCAATTTATGGCATCCTCTCTGGTAGTGCTTTACTCTCCTTTTTGGCTTTTCCTTTCCACAGTACAGCTGAACTTTGCTATGGCCTCTGCACCTCCAAAAAGTATCAGTTTCTTGTACCTATGTTCTTAGAGAAGACAAAGCATCTACTCCTGAGCCAGGAGAGTCTGTTGGGATGCTTCACCTCCTGGTGCCCACAGCACTCTCACTAGGAAGCGTAAGGATATGTATTACAGGGAGAGACCTAGCTTGCCATGTTACTGCCAAAGCCCCACATCCAGGCACTCTACACAGGAACTTTCTCAGAAGTGTATTAGCAGTTCCACACCTGCACATGAACATCAATTACAAAGCAACTGCCAAGCTCAGAAAACAGGCAAGGGGAAAAAATGCCATCTCCAGCCTAAAGCTGACCTCCAAAAATGGAACCGAGTTTTCCCACCTAAATTAAACCCAGTATTTCAGCTCTGAAAGGCTTCAGTAAGTCCACTATCTCATCAAAGCTGTACTTAGTAACTGATTTTTGCTCTTCATCAGCTGATACACAGAGCTGTTACCGATCTCTGCTGGGATATGTAGGACAGAGCCACAGAGCAGCATTCCCCACCTGAAGCACTGGAGAGAAAGCGTATGCAAAGATGTACCAGCATGTAGGTGGCCTCTGCAGTCAGAGGATGGCCTGTCCCTTCAGGGAACACTGCTATCCACCAAGCACTATGAAGACTTTCAGGCCCTGCTAACTCAGGCTGGATTTGAACTGACAGGTAAAGGCTTTATTTTTAAATCATATCCTAAGCCATCCATTTCACTTTCACTGAGCAGAGCCTTGAAGCAGGAGCCAGTACAGCTTTTAGCAATTCATGTTTGGGGTGCAAAACACAAGAAGGGCGATTGGAAGTCTGTCACACAATTCATCCCACGCATGCCATCAGTAAAAAATGCATAGCCCTGGTGCAAAGTAGGTCACTAAAATATGATCCACTGGTAGAGGACAGGCAGTTCATCCAGTTAGGAACTAAAGTGCTGTAGGTGAACTAACATTAGGGCTTTATTAATTCATTCAGCAACCAAGTGTTATTGTCCTACACAGACTGCTTAAAAGTACAGTAAAGCATTTGTAAATGATTTTAAAAATCAAACTAGTTTGACATAACGACAGTACACACCTACACATACTGGCTGCATCAACAGGTGGATTCTGAATTGTAAATAATTCCTGCAAGTCATTTTTCACACACAAGCAAATAAAAACAGTCAAAATATCACTCAGACTCATATAGCATCCACCAAGCAAGCTTTTGAGAGAGGTTCAAAGGAAAGATAATTTAAAAGTCACCTACAGTTATAACAAGACAAGGACACAGACAGGAATAGTCCTTTGATAGACTGTTCCTGACAGGCAGCTTCTGGGCTCAAAACGTTGAGCTCTGTAGTCTCCCCACACCATCTTATAAGAAGTTACCCGGTTAAGCTCAGGTTTGGGGAGGGTGGTGATTTTTTCTCTTTTCCAAATGATGGAAAACTCAGGAGCACATCAAGAGAGATATTTTGACTTATTTGCACACGCAACTGGAGCAGGCTCCAGCCACTAATAGTTACAGCACCCAGACAAGATTATATAAACTTTAAGGACTCGAAGCAGAAACAAAAAGGTGGATCTAGTAGAGTCTATCAGAGGCAAAAAAAGTTTAATATAACATGAGGACTTGGCAGAGTCAGTCAAATTCAAAACCTTCCTTAGCAGGTCTGGCAGAAGCAGAAGGGAAGGGCTTTGCAGTTTGTAACGAAGAGCTATTACATACATCAGTCTCATCACCTACCCATTCTCCTGTTCTCCCAGGGCACCTACCTTACTGTATGTCACTACCGACAAGTTGTTCGAGTGACTGCTGGGGGAGAGATTTACAGAGTTTTGTGACAGTCCATTCTGATCTTGTTCGATTTGGTCAGGAGGAGGCCCCCATGTGTTTTTGCTGATTGTACCTAGCTCGGAACCCCCAGGGTCTTTTAGGTTGTTTTCATCTGGTTGCCTGTTCTTCTGTGGAGAGGCGAATGGGTTAAAGTTTCCTTCTACCTTGCGATGCGGTTGCGTGTTGAACTCTGTTTCAAAGGATGACAGCTGCTGTGTTACACCCAGAAGTCCTCCAACTTCCACGCTGAGGATCACCCAGATGACATCTGTGGAAAAAGAAAAGACACTCCGGTTGTCACTAGGTGCAGTTAATGAAGAGGAAGAAGGAGAAAACCAGAACATGAATTCCACCCTTTACAGAGACAAGAAAAACCTCACCATTTAAAGCACGTTTTAACGTAACATCGTAAGTACTGGTTAGACGCTAATTTAGTGTCCAATCTTTCAAGAAAACCAGGCAAGTTTTACTCCTACCGAACTTACATGAACCAGCTAAGAACATATAAAAACCAAAGCAACACGGCAAGTTGAAGCTTTGTGCTTCACATTAACTACAGGACACACTGAAAAATGAAAACCTGAAGTGACTTTATCCAAGGCTATGCAGCAAGACTGAAATGACAGCCAGGAGATATCGCTGCCAATCTTCTACTCTGATGGTAAAGAAAAGACAATGTTGTTTTTGTTTAGCTTTGAAAGGCTTGACTATTAACATCAAGCAACAAATGGGTGACTTAGAAGGTATTTATGACTATTTATAACAATTCGCTGCAGAGTATCTCCACTCCAGTTCCAAAACACTCAGGGTAGGTGGGTAAGATACCCAGGCGTGGTAGACGATTACATGAGCTCACAAATTACCGGTTAGAATAAGAAACGTATTTGCAGTTCTTACCTAATGCACTTCTGTTTCTTGTACATAGATAAGATTGTTATTTTACATATTTCATTTACACATCATGCAAACATTAAGGCCTATTTACACCAATACATATCTTGGTATGTATCCAAATTCAGTTTTATTATCGTGCTCTCTCCCCCATCCCCCCCTTTTTAGCACCTCTCCATTAAATGCGCTCTGGTACTGTTTTGCTGCACAGAGGAGAATTAAAAAGAACAGCAGCAATACCTTATCTCATCTCAGCAGGTCCAGTAAAAGCACCTCACGTCACACGTAATTCATAGAGCCCCAGACTGGCGTGGGTTGGAAAAGGCCTTAAAGCTCATCCAGATCCAATCCCTTTCACTGGAGCAGGGTGCTCCAAGCCCCTGTGTCCAACCCGGCCTTGAACACTGCCAAGGGATGGGGCAGTCACAGCCTCTCTGGGCACCCTGTGCCAGCGCCTCAGCACCCTCACAGTAAACATTTCTTCTTACCATTAAATCTAAACCTATGCTCAGCTCACAGCTGCTACCCCATGCCCTACCCCTACACAACCTTATAGAAAGCGAATCTCCAGTTGCTTCCAGGTTTTCTGCAGTCAAGTGCAAGTTGCTGTTGGCGGCCTGGGGAGCAGCCAGCAGACACATTCGC
>JANRGW010037495.1:0-22276 GCA_024733675.1 Psilopsiagon aymara
AGGCCAGCTGGATGGCTTTCACCTCGGCAAACTGACTCGATTCACCCTCTCCTTCAGCAGTTTCTGCAACTTGCTGTTGAGGACTCCATACAGCTGCCTTCCATCTATGATGTCCCGCAATGCGACAGGATCCATCAGTAAACAAGGCATTCTGCTTTTCACTTTCTGACAGTTCGTTATATGGTGGGGCCTCTGCAGCACGCAGCACCAATAATAATAATGACCAGGGAAAACACAAGGGAAGAGGATACAAATGCTCACCACCCAACGACCAAGCTCTGAATTGAAACTCTTCTGGGTTTCTGCCCCCAGTTTTTACCTCCTGGGCATGACGTGCTGTGTTATGGAATAACTCTTTGGCCAGTTTGGATCAGATGCCCTATCTCTGCTTCCTCCTAAGCTTACCCTCATCCCTGGCAGAGCATGAGACTCAGAAAGTCCTTGGCCAGACCAAAACGTTCTAAGCAGTAACCGAAACATTGGTGTTATCAGCACTGTTCCCAAGCCAAAAGTCAAAAACACAGCGCTGCACCAGCTACCAAGAAGGAGGAAAACGACTGCTACTGCCAAACCCATGACAACCCCTCATCGCATCACACAGAGGGACAGAAAACAGCCCCTTTCTGAGCTCCAAAACACAGCATTCAGACTCTGCTTCAGGAGTTGAAATTCTAAAAGTCAGACACAATTTTCAACTGTTGAAAATGTGTATGTCCCGTGTTTTAATCATTTAAGAATGGACTGAGGGCTGCATTTTTGGGCTTTAAAAACAAGCTCTGACTGGTTTTGGGTCTCCACTATAGGGCCCTATCTTTCTGAAGCTCAAAAAACCCCCAAACGACTACGCCATGTGCTTTTGCAGCTCAGAGAGAAACAGACCTGACACTTCAGTCTTCTGTTTTCCAGGGTGAAAATAGGAGACTAAGTGCTGCGGTTTCAAGGAGGGTAAGCACTGCAGTTCTGAAGCTCAGAAAAAGACTAAGTCATGGATTTTCAGTGCTTGGAAATGCAGGCTAAAGTCTGTGGTTCTGAACCTCAGAAAAAAATGAAATGCTGCATTTTTGGGACTTGGAAACAGAGGTTCTGTTGGGTGTTTTCAACCTCCAAACCAGAAGCTCAGGGGGGACTTTGGGTGGGTGGGAGAGAGAGGGGTGGAGGGAGCATACTGGGGTCTGCGTGGATGGGAAGGTGGTGGGCAGGTGCATGGACCCCCACCAGAGGGTTCACACTGGTCACCAAAGTTAGAGATGCTGGCATGCACCAGCCTGAATTCAACATCTGAGTCTCTGGGGGAAAAGGCTCTCTTCACACCTCCAGCTCTTTATTCAAGGCATGTACAACCACTGGAGCAGTTACTCAGTATTAGACAATGTGCAAGTACGACAGTGATTGATGTACGACCTGGCCAAAAGCCCACACTGCTGCAATTAGGTGGAGCTTTAACTTGCTTGTAGCAAGAATGAGCATTCATTAAGCCTCATCTGGTAAGAAGCAGCTTCACTTCATCAGCCAGAGCTGAATGAAGCAGGAACATCTTGTAGCCAGAGCCGAAACCGACTGGAGTGTTCATCAGCGGGAACATTGTGTAGCTGGAGTTTCAACAAGCCATACCTGAAATTACCTGAAAGTGAAACAAGTATCAGGAATTGCTATTACCTGGGGCTTCAAATCCCCGGAGTGTTTTACCCTGAGGGCGGTACTGTGTTTCAGTTTCTTTGGGTGAAAGACAATAGGAGGCGCTGCGGTTTGCGTTACCTAATTTTCTGTGGCGCAGCTAATAGGTGCTGTGGTGCCGCATTGCTAATTCTCTGCGTTGAGCCAACAGGAGGCGCTGCGATACCAAGTCGCTAATATTCTGCGGTGCAGCCAAGAGAATGGGCTTTGGTAAGAGATACCTGGTTTTCTGCAATGAGGCCAAACGCAGGTGCTTCACTGCTGAGACGCTGATTTTCTGTGATGCACCTAATCTTAGGTGCTGTGGTGCGGGTTACCTCATAGTCTGTGGTGCAGTCAACAGGAGGCATTAATGTATGGAGATGGTGATTTTCTTCGGTGCAGCCAATAGGAAGTGCTACGGTACTGCCTCGCTAATTTTCTGTGGTGCAGCCAATAAAACGCGCTGCAGTCCGAGGTGCTGATTTTCCGTGATGCTGCCAATAGGAGGCGTTGTGGTGCCAAAACGCTGATTTTCAGTTGCGCTTCCGAGATAAGGCACTGCGGCGCAGAATCGCTGATATTTTGTGTAGAGCCAACAGGAGGAGCTGTGATGCCGAGTCTCTGTTTTCCTGTGCTGAGGGCAATAAGAGGCACTGAGGTGCCACATCTCAGATTTTTTGTGCTTTAGCCAATAGCAGGCACTGCGGTTCGTATTAGCTGATGTTTCACAGTTCGCTGAATGGGAGGGGCTGCAGTAAGAGACGCTTGATTTTCTATGATGCACCCATTAGGAGGCGCCGCAGTGCATTTTATCGAGCATTCGGTGATGCAGTGAATAGGAGTCGCTGATGTACCGAGAATGTGAGTTTCTGCGGTGCGACCAATATAAGCCACTGCGGTGCCGCATCGCTGATTTTCTTTGGCGCGCCAAGTAAGAATTGCTGCAGTGCCGAGACGCTGATTTTCTGTGTTAAAGCCAATAGAAACCGATGTGGTTCGTGTTACCTAATTTTCTGCGGAGTGGCTAATGGGAAGCGCTGTGGAAAAGAGACACTGATTTTCTGCCAGCCGTCAACAGGAGGCTCTATGGTGACGAGGCTCTGTTTTTCCGAGGTGAGGCCAGGAGGAGGCTCTACGGAACCGCATCTCAGATTTTCGGGAGGGGGGGGAGGGGGAAAGAGGAGGCGCTACGGTGCCAAGGCTCTTATTTTCTGCGCTGCGGCCAATAAGAGGCGCTGCGGTGCCAGGACACTGATTTTCTGCCGAGCCGTCAATAGCAGGCGCTGTGGTGCCTCATCTCTGTTTTTCCATGGTATGGCCAGGATGAGGCGCTGCGGTGCCCCATCGCTGATTTTCTGCGCTGCAGCCAAGAGGGGGCGCTGCGGTGCCGAGTCTGCTGTTCTGCATTGCGTCCAATAGGACGCGGTGCAGTGCGGGGTCTCTGTTTTTCTGCGATGAGGGCAACAGGAGGCGTTTTGATGCCGCCTTGATGATTTTCTCTGTGGGGGCCAACAGGAGGAACCGAGATGTGACCCAGTCAATAGGAGGTGTTGAGACAGCGATTTTCTGTGGGGCTGCCAAAAGGAAGCGCTGAGCTACCGATGCACTCTTATTCTGTGGCGCAACCCAACCAAGAGGAGACCCTTGAGGCGCCGCGTCGCAGATTTTCTGTGTTGAGGGCAATGCGAGGTGCTGTGGTTCGTGTTAGCTGCTATTTCATGGTTCGCTGAACAGGAGGTGCTGAGGTGCATAGAGGCTTATTTTCGGAGACACTGCCTGTAAGAGGCGCTGCAGCACGAAACAGTAATATTTTGCGATGCACCCCTTAGGAGGCGCTGCGGTGCGTGTTATCTGATATTCTGTGATGCACTGAGTAGGAGGAGACGAGGTACCTAGAATGTGAGTTTCTGCAGTGCGACCAGTGCGAGTCATTGCACTGCCGCATCGCTGGTTTTCTTTGGCGTCCCCAGGAAAAAGTGCTGCAGTGCCGAGAGGCTGATTTTCTGCATAAATGTCAAAATAAGCCGATGTGGTTCGTGTTACCTCATTTTCCGCAGTGCTCCAATACGAGGGGCTGCGGAAAAAAGAGACACTGATTTTCTGCAGAGCCGTCAACAGGAGGCGCTGTGTAGCCGAGGCTCTGTTTTTCAGCGGTGAGGCCAGGAGGAGGCGCTGCAGTACCACATCGCTGATTTTCTGTGGTGCGGCCGATGGGAGTCGCTGCAGAGTCGAGACGCTGATTTTCGTTGGTGCGGGCAGCAGGGAGAGCTGCAGTGCCCCATGGCTGACTTTCTGCACTGCGGACAATCGGAGTGGCTGCAGAGTCAAGACCCTGATTTTCTGCCATGCAGCAAAGAGGAGGCGCTGCGGTGTCACATCGCTGATTTTCTGTGCTGCGGCCAATGGGAGTCGCTGCAGAGCCGAGACGCTGATTTCTGCCACGCGGCCAGCAGGAGGCGCTGCGGTGCCGCATCGCTGATTTTCCGCGCTGCTGCCAATAGGAGGCACTGCAGTGCCGCGTCGGTGATTGTCTCTGATGTAGACAATAGGAGGCTCTGCAGTGCCACACACTGATTTTCTGCCATGCGGCCAATAGGAGGCGCTGCGGTGCCGAGTCTGCGGCAGCCTGCATTGCCGCCAACAGCGCGTACCGCAGTGCCGGGGCTCTTTTTCTTTGATGAGGCCAACGGAGGCTTTATGGTGCCGCATTGGTGGTTTTCCAGTAGGAGGCGCTGTAGTGTGGATTATCTGACATTCTGTTCCACCAACTATTTGGGGATGTTCTTCAGCCATCCTTCAACAGGAGCGACTGGGTGAGAACAGTCCACCGCCTCCGCTCACAAGGCAATGAATGCACTGCTTTATCTACAGGATGGGATGATTCTTGACACCTGAAGAAAGAAACCTCATGAGGATAATTCTGCAAAGATCACTTCTTTTTTGTCACATTTATCAATATAACGAGTGTAGCTGTGAGTGACAGTCGCACCAAACAGGAGCCCTGTATGCCAGTTCCCAGGGCAGTCTTTTTAACTACAGGGTGCATTCCTAAATTTTTATATTAAAGATGTCAAAGACTTTTCTCTCTCTTGTAGGGAAGAAAGAACATATACATCAGAGAGTATGACAGTCTTGTTAAAGGGCATCCAGTTACTAATGTGTAAGATGAATGATGCTCACTTCCCTCCTCTGTGGCTTTCAATGACGATCGAAAGTAGGCTAACATACACCATCCAGCTGGGGCTTGAGATAGTGGTCAGATACAGAATCATTGTTTTCTGACAGAAGAACACAAGGCTTCTCACACACACAAGTGCAAAATGCTGTAATTAATAGCTGGTTGTTCAAAGCTAAACCCCCAAACCACACTTTCTGAAACTCCCACTCTGCATTAGTAATTACACACACACTCTCAGACGGGTGGAGAACTGAACTTGCTTCCACACAGTCCCCCTGAGGGCTCTGACCAGTGCTCTCTAGTTATTTTCTCTCTTTGGGAATACTGCTATCAAATGGAACTACCTCAGGCAGAGAGACAAGAGCCAGATCTGCTGCAGGATGCTTGTGGCCCTCACTTGGGATGCAAGAAAGCTGGAATTATGGCCTTGCTTTAAGTCAGGAGGAACAAGGACTGGAGAATTACAGTCCTGTCCCCAAGGTGAGTGTGTTGACCTTTAGGAGACTGCCTGCACGCTGATGTGTCTTACTCCAGTGGCCTTGTGGGATGGAGCATGACCAAGAAATATATTTTCAGGCTGGACAGAGGTCAAAATATATGATAGATGGACACCTGCCTTCACTTAAAGGCAGCTCAGAATATCAAGAGCTTGACAGCTTGTATCTACTGCTGGAAAAATACAGGAGACCTTTGAGGAAGAGACACAGAGTTAGGGTAGAGCAAGACAGAGAATCTGCAAAGTTTGACTCTTTCAAAACCTGATTTATATGTGTTTGAACTTCTTAAGCAGTATAGAGAGAACAAGGGTCTTAAAAGTGACGATCCAGATCTCTGCTGAGTCAGAAGACCCACAGAGCTGGCTGATAGCAAAGCTGCTCCCATGCAATGCAGCGGAACACGCATCAGCCATTCAGACTTCGTCCCAAATGGTACTAACATGGCACCTACCTTTAAGAGCTTCAGCGCTTGATGGTTTCAGGGTTTCACTGCAGTGGAGCTGGGGATCCACAGCTGTGGATCTTGACCCCTTTGGAGTTCTGACTGCTGCTAATTAATGAACTTTAAATCACTCACATAGTTTTTGTGCTTGTCTGAATTGGATTTGACGCAGTAAGAGCAAAGTTGTCAAACCTGAGCTACAAATGTGCAAAATTGTGGGCATTTACTATTCCCCCCCCATGCAGGATGCATGTGCATGCACACACATCCTGTATGCGCACATGTAAAACTTGCAGCTTTATCATTATTAAGAGTTTCACATACTTTTGTCATGCAAAAAGTACAAATGTGAGCATATGTTTAGAAGTTTTGCTTGCAAAGAGGGAGATCTGCTGTAACATTTTAGTTTCATATAGGATAGGATCTGTGTACTGTAGAATTATGATGGAGCAGAGGTTGAGCCCTTATTTCCCTTATACCCCTTATTCTACTGGGCCATCAAGGGCTGTGGGAACAGGGGTGGGAACTCCATGTTCTAGGTTCGGGGTCTGCAACAAGCTGGTGCAGTCTCAGTGAGCTGGCCCTTTCTCTCAAGGCCACTTTAACCCCTTGAAAGCTTCTGACCTGTTCTAGCAGCGACAGACATTTCACTATAAAAGGCACCCCACCCATCATTAAATAAAGCAAAAGAACAGGTTTCCATAGGAAACAAATGCAACAGCTAGCAGTCCATTTCCAATATGATTTTTAAACATTCTGCCCAAAAATAAAGCTTAACACAAAAAAACCCAGCAAAATTCACACAACCGTGCATAGTTACTAGGGTTCTTTCTTCAACTGGCTCTGCATAACACCCTCAACAGAGAGGAAGCAGGTAAATGCTTTCCTGTAAATTCTTTCAGACCTCGAAATGAGAAGTACCATGAAAGATGGTACCTGGAAACCTGAAGGAAAAACTGACTGCAAACATTACAGATCTGATTTATAAACAGCAGATGGTATGTGAGAACAAAAATTATTCCTTCCAATCCTAACATTTCTGTGATGCATACCAACTTTTAAAAATGTGCTCTTTGGTCATCTCAATTTCAGCTTTTAAGCCTTTGTTCCCTGTGTTAAAATAAAAGCTAAGGTGGCAGGTCCAGACATTTCCTCTTTAGATAGCTTATGCCATGATTGGCCCAAGAAGAAATCCACAGATGCACAGTTTCTGCACATCCTTTTGATGTTCTAAATCAGAACGTACTATGTAGAGAATTACATGAAGTCAAAGATTACTGCTGCACAATAGCTCTTTTTGGTAAGGAAGGTACATAAATTAACAAAGTCAAAGGAGGTATTTTTCCCCTCAAAATAATGAAATTAGTAAGGGACCCACATACTGATGAGGTCCAAAAGAATGGGTCACACAGAACTATTGTTTTAATCTTAAAAAAGTATCCACCAAACTCAACATCTGGATTTTTTTATTCATTCCATTTTAGATTTCTGATGAAGACCCTCTACAACTCTGAGCAGCCAGGACTGACAGCCCTGTTCAAATCAAACATTAAAGCTTGTAATTTTTTAAGTGTATCTCCGTCACCACTGCCAAAGCTCTTTTTCAGTTACTCAGTTCTTGGTGGCTAATCAGTTACACGAAGATACAGAAACCAGCTTTGCTTGAAACTCCACCTGGTACAGTAAACAAACAAAAAATTTCTTTCCCAATTACTTTTTCAGTTCTAGTCGTCTCATCAGTTATGTGTGGCACAACATTTACATTAAGCAGAAACGGAATAAGATTTTTTTCTAGCTGAAAAAAATCCATGTCAGAGGAGGTACAGTCCACCCAGGGCAGATCGATGCTTTTTTAAATAACAGGTGTAATAGCTGCAAAAACTACAATTATTTTCTCTAAGCAAAAAACTACCAGAGTTGAGATTAGTGTTTGATAAACACAATCCCTTACATAGCCATTTTCAGCTTCCTCCTTCATACTAGGAACCAGTCAAATAGTCAACAAAATGGCCACCAGGTTTGAACCTTATTTCTGTTCATGCTGCGGAATGAATATTTGTTGTAAAATCCTGATGAACTAGGTCACTACCTGGGGAAGCAGATCTTCTACTGGGTCAAGTTAGGTGCAGAAAACAGTTTTATTATTGCTTACGGTGTTAAAAATAGTGATATTACAAATCTGAGTGAAAGTATGAGTTCAAGATGCGTAAGTATCAAAATCAAAGGAGCTTTACCCCAAAATAAAACAGCCTTTAGAATAGAGGTGGGAAGAAACAAGTATTTCTATTCTTCCTAGTACCAAAATAAGATGCAGTAAATATATTAAACATGGTATTATTCATTATGTGGGAATGTTTACGCAAAGATTCAGAATTCTCCCAACTATTAAATGCCATACAATACCATGGCTCACTGAGTCAGAATCTAGGATGGTTCAGTCCTGACCATCACCTGCTAATGATTCACCACCATCTATTCCTACTGCCTTCATCAGGACTAAGCAGTGCTTAGCACTTTTGCTAATCTGGGCCCTAGACAGTGAAGGCTTTAGGTATGGGCTTCCTATTTCCTGTGGTGGATTTGTGTAGGTGGCCTTGTTACCAGAAATCCATACTCCTACACAGCAACTTCTGACTGCGTTTCTGCAGAAATGACTATGATTAAAATATTTCTAAAATATCAATCATGTATTTGTTTCTCCAAACCAGTTATGGTATCTCCTGCTGGCAAGATTTATCTCTTCACTTCTTGGGTTGCACAATTAAGAGCAGGGTGGAAATGGAAGGATTGAGGTTTGCAAAGGCACTGCATCTTGGATGCTGCACGCACCAAGAGGGGAGAGCCTGTCTGCACTGTCCCCTGCCCATTGCCAGCAGCTGAGTCACTGGCCTAGCCTGCAGAGCTTCTTGCTGCTTTCATTTTACAGCCATCCTCTGTCTTGCACCCAGGAAAATCCCACATCCTACATAGGGGTAGGAAACACCACTGCAGCCTCTGGATGTGTTGCCACCAAAACCAAACTGTGGTGCAGCCAGCGTCCACAGGCTCAGGGCCAGTGTCCCAGGACCTTGCTGAGGGTCATCCCAACTCCCTGAGCCCGCAATCAGTGCTGCCTGCATTCTTCTCCACAGCCCCACCAGTTTGCCAACCCCAACCTTGTATGGTGCATGGCCAGTGCTACCTCCCCACATGGGGATCTGTCAGGGCCACCAGGAAACTGCCTCTCTCATCCCACCTCATCCTGCCTCTCTTCTCTTTCCTCGCTATCCAGCCCAGGCTGTTTGCCTTCAAGAGCCTACTGAAGCTTGCTTACTCAAGGGGCTTACTGAAGTCACTAGTCTTGCCATGCTGTTGTGGTCAGCATATCTCTGCTGGGCTCCATTGAAGGTCACCAGAGATGCTCCTCTCACCTCCCACCCATCCCATCTACTCAAAGCTACTCACCGTGGGCAGATTGCAGAGGTAGGTGCAATCAGCCAGCACATCTTCAGTCTCTGAATTTGCCAGTGCCTGTTGAATACTGCCAACACTGCTTCAGATGATGGCTCTGCAAGCATACTGCTGGGAAAGCAGCTGAAGACATCGTTCACAGATCCATTTTGTTTCCTCCTGCAAGTTCCCTTGGGCACTTGCTGAGAGTATATTGGGGGTGATGATGTTCCGAGAAGACCACAAGCAGCTTGAGTCAGGCAGCCATAGCCTGGACGTCCAGTCTGAGGTTGACTATTGCTCTTGAGAAACAGAACACAATAGCAGACTGTTGTGGTTTAAGCCGTAAATCATGCAGTTTGTTCACTCACTTCCCCCTCTTTCTTCTCCCCGCTCCCGGAGGGATGGGAAGGTGAATCAAAAGAATGCAACTCCCACAGGTTGAGATAAGAACAGTTTAGTAACTAAGGTATAACACAAATCACTACTGCTACCACCAATAATAATAATGACAAGAGAAATATAAGGAAAGAGAATACAGCTGCTCACCACCCAATACCAAGCCCGACCCAGAAGTGAACCCCCACTTTCCAGGTCTCTGCCTTCCATTTTTTTTTACATCCTGGATATGACGTGCTATGGTATGGAATACCTCTGTGGTTAGTTTGGGTCAGGTGTCCTGTGTCTGCTTCCTCCCAGCCTCCCCTCCTCCCTGACAGAGCATGAGGCTCAGAAAATCCTTGCTCAGACCAAAACATTCTAAGCAGTAACCAAGAACATTGGTGCTATCAGCCCTGTTCCCAGGCTGAAAGTCAAAACCACAGCACTTCACCAACAACTAAGAAGGAGAAAAATGACTGCTACTGCTGAACCCAGGACACAGACTGATGTGGGTTTGCCCGGCTGTCTGGTCAACTGCTCCCGATGAGCTCTTGAGAATTCATTCCTGTAAAGTCTACAAGTCATCCCCAAATGTGTGGTCACACACAGAGGTAGCAGCAGAGCTGGCACCAGGAGGGATTGCCTTAGAAAGCAATCAAACAGCTTCTGTCAGTCCTAGGCAGTACAAGCCTTCCCACCCAAGTTTTCAATGGCTTAGAAGCCATTTAGCTGATAACTGGCATTAGCTCCTCAGCTAATCCCACAGCCATAACACAGTCCTTGTTTGCTAGCACCATGCTTCCTTGAAGACTTCTCCTCCTTCTCCTTATGCCTCCTTAGCAAAGCTGCTGCCCCTGCACCTCCAGCACTGTCTTCCCATTCCAGTTTAGCCACCTGACTGTCTCTTATGAAGGTTTAGAAGCAAGACCATGCAGGAAAAAAAGGAGAGAAAAGTTCTCCTAACATCCTTTCCCTGTCACATTTGTTCTATGCTCAAAAAAAAGGAAAGTGCTTGACCCAAACAGGAAAGCACAGATGGGGAAAACAATTACATGTCAAGGGAAAAAACAAACCAGTCTTTCCTAACTCTGTCTCAGCATGTGTTCATTTATATGAAAGGACCAAGTGTTCAAGATCCAGCCTCATGAGCTAACAGAAGAGTCTGTTTTAACACTAGTGTTCAACACCAACATTTTCTTCTGAGAAAATGAGGTGCCACAGCGATTGGCTCCACCATTTGCCTCACTCAGGGAGGAGCTGGTTACACTCCAGGTTCCTCCTTCACTGGGTTCATTTTATCCCCTATCAGGCAAATTACTTTATAGTGATGCCCAAGTGATGGTTTATAGGTACTTCATGGTCACCATGTGGGATGTTTCTAAATATCTCCATCTGCGTTCTTGGTTGAACTTCCTTTTACACACTGGATTTAGAATGAATAGTGTGTGAGCTGCTGGCTCATTGTCCTGGAGTTCAAAAGTTTAAGGTGGTTTTTGAATGCCACCTGAAAACATACAGGTGGCAGATGAGTTCCTTTTAACTACAAAATGATTTGTTTTTAAGAGTGAAGCACTGATTCAAACTGAATCTAAGTATTTAATGGAAAACAGAGTCTAGAACAGTAATTATTGTGGCATTGTTGACATCCTGAGGCTTTCATAGATCAAAAGGTGGCATAAGTCTTTGCCAAAAATGAAATTGCTTGACACTTATTTCAGTAGTTTCCATTGAGAAATTAGCTTCTTCAAATTTTTAATTGTCTCTTTAAAAACATTTTATCAACATCAGTATATTTTACTTGGTAATGCTGAGTTCCTAGCAATTACCACTATTTATTATTTGCATATGAAAATTTTAGGGACTATCCAAGCAGAATGGTAATAGTCCCACGACCTAGAAAACTTTCAACTTCAGCTAGTAACAGATAATACACAAGGCAGAAATCCTTAGGATTGGCCAGAAATCCAAGAAACATTAGCATGCTTCTGACGGTAGTAATTTCTTAGAAAGGGGCCATTTCTCAAAGCTATCTGAAGAAGATGGAAATTGCATTGCTTTAAAACCATGCACTCTTAAATATGTAGGAGGACAGTGGTAGAGCCTTGGATCACAGGTCAGAAGGGAATGCACCAACAGCGAGTGTGAGATGCTCGTGAGGCTGAGAGTACATCACAGCATCTGAATCAATAGAGATATCACAGAAATTATTTAAGCAGAGAGACAGGATTGGAAAATTAGCTTTGCAGAAGCAGGCAAGGACTATGTGAAAGCCAAGAAGAATCCTGCAATAACAGACATAAAAGAAGAAATTTCAGCTCTGTTAGTAAAACCTTTACGCTACAGAATACACACATAAGGATTTAAGAATTATCTGGATACAGAGCAGTCCCAGTCTAATATGATGCCCAAGTTGCAAGTCTGAGCGAGAATCAAGATGCTGTGCCTTTAATAATCAAACAGCAAGTATAGCCAGCTTGCGGCTGTTTGGGGATGCCTAATGAATGTTGCAGATGGGGAGAACCTAGAGAAGTCCCAGAGCACGGCCAGCAGATTCAGGCACAGGCCAAGCAAATGATGCCATACAGCTCTCTTGGTCTGCAGAGGCCCAGTTTCTGTGCCTTTGGACAGGACTGCTCCTAAATTCCTGACTTGCAGATTAGTTGCTGTGATGTAAAAAAAGAAAACAAACCAGAAACCAAAGCAATCTGCATTTGAGTGGTTTTCTGGGGAGCTGCTCAGAGTTTTGGGCTCCTGGTGCACTTGGGAAAGTGAGCAAAGGCTTTGCAACCACATGGAACCAGTGTGGGTTCAGCAGCACATCTAGTATAAAAAGGCTTGATGGACAGAGTGATCTGTCTGGAGACTCCCGGGTGGTTTTCACAGAGCGAGGAGCCATCCATGTTTCTCAATCTCTCTGCAGACTGGCCAAGGTGGCTGTACACTGCACTCTCCATTATATCCTCTGCTATTAGTTTTTGTAGCAACACAGGGCTCTCAGTCCCTTCTTTACCTGTGGACTGTCATGCAAACATCAGACCAGTGGTAAATGCTAAGACATGCTACCATTGCTGAGCTTGAGCTCACAAGATACTGCCTTAATCATCCTTGGACTAGAAGCAGCAATCATGACACTGACAAGAACTGGGGGTGCCTACAATGTCAGGGCCTGAAGGTGCCTTCTTACTGCCTTCTGCTGGGTCACTTACTTCACTGTGCTTCCTGTACTTTTATGGGTTTAGCAGTGGGAGCTGTCAGTACCCACAGCATTATGACTAACACGTCACACCATGCCACACTCTGAAGATCCTTTCCTAAGCACAACAGCCTAGCAGGTGGAACAGGAAGGACACAAGTCTCCTTCTCTGCCTTGGGAAGTCCACACAGCTGGAAACAAGCATGGTCAGCAGCAACAGCAGTTCATGCAGAATACACTACAGCACCTTGGGAAAAATATTACAGCAAACTGTAGAGAAGTATCACGAGGGAGTTCACACCCTTTGCAAGGCAGAAAGACAGAGACATGAAATGGGGTTGCCAATTCCTCCTGCATCCTTAGTCATGGTCACTTTGCTCACCTGGCTTAAACTGTGACTGTGCACATCCCTGAACAGATCCACATTAACACACAGCCAGCTCTGCTTCTGGTTCTGCAAAGCTCTTCCCCAGCATCAGATTACTCTGCTAACCTGCTGCCATACAGACACCTAAAACTTTCTTTATTGCCTTTGGCATAATGCTATTTAATAATGATTTCTGCTCCCCCCAGCCATGCAGTTCACAGTGAGCCTTGCTGAGGGTGGCACTCATTCATCTTGCTGCTCAGTGCTTGCTGTCCCAGCCGAAGCCCACCCCTGAAACCAGCGGTTCACCTGCCTGCTCACTCACCCTCAATA
This sequence comes from Psilopsiagon aymara, assembly GCA_024733675.1. Classification (NCBI taxonomy): domain Eukaryota; kingdom Metazoa; phylum Chordata; class Aves; order Psittaciformes; family Psittacidae; genus Psilopsiagon; species Psilopsiagon aymara. The sequence goes on from JANRGW010037495.1 coordinate 13,477, forward strand.
AGCCTGTCTCTTTTTCCACATAATTCTGTACTTCCTCCTACACTGTCAACTACTTCACATCACCTCTGTTACACACAATTTGCACCAAGTACAAGAATCATGTTATTCTTGTGAAGTAATACAAACTCCCAGAATAGCACAGCGGCTTTTTCACCCGTGTCCTTTATGATTGCAAGATGGCCAAATGAAACTACTATTGAACTGATGTTACAGAGACTCCTGAGGGTGTTGTAATACCAACTACTTGATTTAACTTGGTGCCACTTTGATCAGTGCAACTGGTGTGTGCCTGAGCAAAACTCACTGCCTGCAGCTGCCTGCAGGATGAGCTGTAGAGAAGGAAGAGCTGTGGTGAGTTCCGAGTGTGTCTCTGTTAGATTGCTAAAGAAAAAGGTTTGGCAGCCAGTACACGTGTGCATTGAATAACTCAACAAACACTCAGTAACAAACTCTGCACAGAAAAGTTCAAAGCAACTTCACCTAAGACCTTCCTTAGGAAAGAGATGGGTGAACTGAAGCTCCTGCGATGGCCAGATAGGCAGACAAAGACAGGCCACCTGTGGCTGTCCTGACCCAAGCACAGCAGGATCCATAGCAGGACAGCCATTTCATGCAACACAAGGATGTCTGCATGACCCTAGGAGACTGTGATCAAAGTCAGATAATGCTGTTAAACTGAATTTATGCCAAAATCATCTCTGTTTTTCAGTTTCCCCTTTTCTTATACACTTACCCTGCAGGAAGGAGGGAATTACATATACATATAACCTTCACCTTTAAGTTTTCTTGAACTTGAACAAAATGATCCAAACAGGCAACAGTCACCAGAAGCAGGACTTCGAAAGTACCAGGTCCTCTATAGACCTGTGTGTCACTAGGACAATCAATTTTACCACTGCAAGGCTCCTGCTTACTGTTCCTATTTGTCCTTCCCCACCTGTTGTTTTTAATAAGAGGAGGCATGCTTGTTCTTCAGAGTCTATAGTCTTATGATTCGTGATGGTAAATATTTCTGATATTTTTGTAGACTGCCTTTTTAAAGGTTAAAAACTGAATTCCAAAGGGAATTTAAATGATTTTTTACCTTAAGCTGAAGGATAACAAAATAGAAGTTCATTTCAAGTCATAAATGAGAAGCACACACGTCAGAGCAGTGCAGAAAGTTCCTCAAAGGCTTAGAGTGAAAGGAGGGAAACTGAGCAAGTTCAAAATCCAGATCCCTTCCAATACCCAAAAGTGATTGGCACAAAGCTATAAACCATCTTTAAACACATGATGTGTTGCACAATTCAGTCACAGGTGGCTGTTTGCTTTATGTGGCTGTGGAAATGCTTCTGAGGGATTATTTTTGGCAGATACTGATCTACTTTAACCAGATAATGGGCATCTTCCCCCCTCCTCCCTGCTTTGTGTTAAGACAATCTCCTCCAGCAAGGCCTCTCTGGCCAGCCCCATTGGAACCTCTGGCCAACCCTAATGGGAAGCTCCCAGCTCTTTCTCAGGGCAAGAACCAGGACTGAAATCATAGAATCACAGAATAGTTAGGGCTGGAAAGGACCTTAAGATTATCCAGTTCCAACCCCCCTGCCACGGGCAGGGACACCTCACACTAAACCATGTCACCCAAGGCTATGTCCAACTTGGCCTTGAACACTGCCAGGGATGGAGCATTCACAACTTCCTTGGGCAACACATTCCAGTACCTCACCACCCTTACAGTTAAGAACTTCCTCTTTATATCCAATCTAAACTTCCCCTGTTTAAATTTTAACCCATTGCCCCTTGTCCTGTCACTACAGTCCCTATCCTTCATGTAGCTTCTCCTAAGGTGATTTTACATATATTTCCCCATTTCTCCAGCTGTCCCTAGCCCCACTCTGCTCCTGTTTGATAGTTTACAAACCTGAAAAGAGCTCACTCTCTGTCTGGAAGCCAATATATGATCATTTATGTTAAAATGCAGATATTCACAAGTCAGTTGTCAAGCTTTCCATGTGACCTTTTAGAACACTAGCACACAGCTTTGGTCCTTTTGCAGCCCGAGGTCTGATGTTAGTGACTCGGCAGCATATTGGATAGCCAGGTATGCAGGCCTACAGGCATACAGGACAATGTGGTTTTCAGTGAAAATTTCCCATCAATGCTCTTTACTTCCTTTCTAATTTAAGTCAGTCTCTTACTATTCATGATCAAGAGATGGAAGCCTTTGATATTTTATTCTTCAGCAGACCAGACATGTTAATTACAGTATGAAAATCATGGTGCTAAATCAAGGCACATGACGACACCTTATGACTGTATGCCCTTCCTCTATTAGTTTTCTTAATTGTTCTCAATGCTTTTTTAGTGAACATTTGCCGATACTTGATGTCTGATAAAATGATAATTTGTATAACTGTTTAGGTTGCTGGATTTTTTTATATCAAATCACAGCACTAGCTGTCTAATGCAACTTCCATGGCATAACTGAGAATGCAATATATAAGGAAAACGAGAGCACTGCTGGTACTATACAGCTTGTACCACATGCACAGTTCAGACACTGGGGGCTGCTTGTTTTATGTGGCTGTAGAAATGCATCTGAGGCATTATTTCTGGCACATATTTATCTTCTTTAACCAAAGGATTGCAAGTGGTTCAGAAATGCCTTTGTACATAGAAAATCTCTGAAACTCTTTCAAGCACATTTATCCCTATCTCTTAAACCCTAAGATTTACTCTGATCCAAAAACATGGGAAGACGGAGGCAAAGAGAGGTTAGTAGAGAGAGACTATAGCAATAGCAAAACTATAGCAAAACAGTCTATAGCAAAACAGTCAATAGCTCTCTGGAAGCACAGAAAATTGCCAACAAAGGGCAGTACACTTGCAAAGCCAGACTTCCGAAGTTAAGAAGAGCAACAGCTATATTCACTTGCTCTACTTTAATTATGTCTGTTGCCAAGTTTCAGTATTAGTTTTTAACTACACGACCTTGCAGATTTTTCCCTAGGATTCTTGATATTGACAGAAAGATTACTCAGTATGTTGATCTCATTCTTTGCGTTATTTTATATGCCATGTCAAGCCAGCAAAAATTCTTGTAAAAAAATCCACATTCTTTTACGCAGTGTACTCATCCAAATCTCCTAATTCCCTAAAAACACAAACAACTTCATTTTCAAACAACTGAAAAGCAACATTGCACTGTTAACATATTTTAACAAGAAGTCCAGAGAAAAAGTATAGGCAATACAATCAAGAAAACCAGTGAGTTTCACCTGCTGAGAGCCTAATCTTTGAGTACATAGCATTTCCATGCCAATAGCTTGCACAAGGACAGCTGCTAGTGCTCACCTTCTCATCAAGGCCTTGAACGTTCCCAGCTGGGCACCTAGAAAACGCACAAATTCTGGTTCCACTTTGGAAAAATCTCAGTCTTTTCAACATGCTAAGCATCACACACAGTCTGGGAGGTAAAGGCCAGGATCCTATAAAGGCAAAATGCCACCCAGCAATACCTTGTTAGAGGGGGTTAAATCAGGGCAGGATTAATTTCTGGAATCATGAGGTATAGGTGGGAGGGGAGAGACAGGACACAGTCTGATCTCAGGTTTGGTAATCCAGGTAAATGCTGAAAGCCCCACAACATCAAAACAACAGATATCCCCTACCCAGAGACCAAACAGTTAACACTGTACTGTCTCATCACACATAGATAAAAGGTACCAAGTGAGTGTTATGTAGATAATACAAAAAGTCCCCCTCCTCACTATTTTGAGGGAGTCTGACTCATGGTTTTCAAGCTTGTGCAGACTTGTAAAGGCTTTTCTCAGTGCAAACCATAGCCACAGCCTTAAAAAGCAAAGGTGCTCGAAACGGACATAAACACACCAGCACTGTGCAGACAGGAGTTGTAAAGCTGTCAGGGAATTTCTTAACTTAGAACACAGGATTCTGAACTCTGAACAAGCTTTCACCAGCATTTCTTTTGAGGCAAGGTAAAAGTTGTTTTATTTGATTTCTCAAACTTAAAACAAAAGGGAAACCTGCATCCCCCACTCAGACATCAGGCAGACAACTGCAATCTGTAACCAGGATAGCTGGGCTACAGACAGCCCTAGCACTGGCCTCTGTCCCTTAAGAAAGTGCATGACCTGAAAGCACTAAGGTTTTTGCCCCCAGGGTGAACCTGCTTTGGGAGGGACAGATGCACCAGCTCTGCCCTGTCATGCCACCTGGGCCCCTCGGGACAGATACCTCTTGTCCTCTTCTGGTCCCATCAGATATGAGCCCTGCCAGCTTCCTTGCCTATCAATCTCCCCCTTGCCTAACCCAATGTGTCTGCTCTCCAGCCTTCTTGCTCTCTGGATCTCTGTTCTTCTATCACCATCGCTTTCTCTGTTAGGGGAATTAAGGAAAAGGTTATTATGGGGATATCAGAAAAAAAAAATAATTTCAATTCTGAAAACACAGCAGACTCCCCCTGAATGTGCTGGTTTTCCATGCTACTTTCAGCTAGATTTAGTAGAGTTCAGTTGAAAATATCATAGAATCATAGAATAGTTAGGGTTGGAAAGGACCTTAAGATCATCTAGTTCCAACTCCCCTGCCATAGGCAGGGACACCTCTCACTAAACCCATATCACCCAAGGATATGTCCAACCTGGCCTTGGACACTGCCAGGGATGGAGCATTCACATCCTCATGGGAAGATGCTTTAGGCAATTTTGCTGTCAACCTCTAGAAAGACCCCACCAGCAAGATCTCAGGGTTTGTTACCTGGCTGCATTCAAGGAAGGTCTTTCTGTGACACTAGTATGGGTGACAGCTTCCTGGAAATTTGTTCCAGATATTGGAACTGTTAAAGGCACCCAGTAAAAGAGATTTCATGATTTAAAAAAACCCCAAACCCATACCATTATATAAACAATACATATTTATAAATGTGATTTATATATATCACTACATATAATTTATATATACTCTATAAATTATATATATTCTTATTCACAGAAATCAAAGAATTATTTGAATTCTTGGAAATAATTATTTCAAATATTTGAAATACTTATTTGGATTATTTGAATTATTATTCAAATTTTTGAAGGGAACTTCAAAATTATTTGAAGGGAACTTTAATTTTTTGAAGGGAACTTCATTAGTCATTCTGCTCAGTCACTCTGCTACCTGACATAAGAACTTCTGCCAAAGTGCTGGGCAGAAGTAACAGTGGGTATTTTTAACCTGTGCTACCTCAAATCCCCATTCCAGAGCAGCACATTCAAAATCCTCACCCTTCTTCTTCCTCCCAAAAGCAAACCTATTACTTTTGTTCAGAATAATTCACTCCAAAGCAGGCATAAGGAAAAAAATTCCTTGAGGATGATGCCAGGTTTTCTCAGGAGGTCTTTAAGTTCTTTTCATTGGACATAGCCTTGGGTGGCATGGTTTAGTGGAAGGTGTCCCTGCCCATGGCAGGGGGTTTGGAACTAGATGATCTTAAGGTCCTTTCCAGCCCTAACTCTTCCATGATTCTATGATATAAGCCCTTGGCTTCACATTTTAATTTCATGCAAGTTTGGGGAATTCTGAAGCCCAACATTGCAATTTAAATGTAGAGAAATCAAGCACAAATCAATTTAAGTACCATAGTATCTGATCTGTAGATGGAAACTTCTAAGCTTGTATCCTGTTGTACTGATATCCTTTATTTTCTTTTTAAATCATCTTTGTCAGTGTCAGATCATTCATTCCATTTAGCAATCTTTGCCTTGAAAAAGCTGGTGTTTCTGTTTTGTGGTTTTTTTTTCTACTGGAACTTCATTCCAGTAACACTGTGTTTATGACCCATGTATACTTTTAATACAAAATAATCCATAACAATCACGATCCTCTTCTAATGGATGCACTGCTTTTTTCTTTCTAATTCAGCTGCTTTGGTAAAGATTATATATGGTTGATCAGATATGTAGTAAAAAAAAAATGTTACTGTCACTTTCAGTTCAATTCTGAGTAAGAGAAGCCCCCACAAGCTAGCAGATGTAATAATACATATACAGAACCAGCGGTTACGCTGAAAAGCTTTTTTTAAGCTGCCTCTTTGCAGGCCTGTTTGCTTCCTATACCAAAGAAATGACAGAGACAAATAGTTATAATCATTACATTTTTCCCTTGCACAGCTTTCATTTCAGTACTGCCATTTGCATTTTTATGCATGAGTAATTCAGAGGGAGAATGCTCACTAAAAGGTAAGACTACAGAATAGTATCTGCTTGGTTTTGGGAAAACTAGCTCTTGTTTAAGCTGATGTTCCTGCTATGCATTTCTAAAGACAGAATCTGGATCTGCTGAAGAGCAGATCTTTCTCAATAATTTATGTTGTTCCAGAGTTTGCGGATTCCAGGTTGAGAGAGAGGCAAGATACAATGGATAAAAAACCCTAGTTCATTATTATAGGAAAAAATAGAGAGGAAGAGCCAGCAAAGTGTTAAAGAAACAGTGACGGTTATTTATAATGATAATACTAATATTTATTTATATCTTATGAACCCCAAAGACCATGTGATGACAATCAGGAAACTAGCTCTGAGAGACATCATCGCAGTGTGAGGTGGCAGGCTCAATCTTAACAGGCTGCCCCGTGGAGGCAACGTTGACTTGGGTGGTATGAGGGTCTGCTTCCCCGCACTGCATGAAGCTCGGGCTTTTATGCTAGCAAAAGAGCATACTCATTCCGATGCAGGGGCCAGCCTACATGGGAAGGAGTAGCCAGCTGTATAAAAACAGTCTCTGGGGGTCGGGACTTTTAGGAGTTTTTCTGGGAGGAGCCACCACAGACCATTATCTCATGTGTCTTGCAGCCTGGTATGAGACTCCCTTTTGCTAACAGCGGTGCTAACCCCCCTACTTTCAAGATTATGTTCCCACAACCCGTGCCAAACAGTACTTTTCTATTTTTGTGTGTTTCACCATGGCCCATTACCTAGTGTCACGGATGCACATGTGCAGAGAGATGCATTCTTGATTAAAAGTGATGTGTCCCCACACAGTTTATCCATTTTTATTCTCTCTTGTGTAGGTTGCTGAAAGACAGATGATCTTGCACTGGTGAATACTTCTTCTAAATACTGAATTTGTAAGATGTATAGACAGACTTTGCCTGCCATGGCAATTCTTCCTCTATATTTCTGACAGGAAAAATAGTTCATAGTTTCCTGTAAGTATTTCTTTTGCTAATATAAATTTGTCTAGGCTAACTATTAGAGAGTGCTCTGCCTCTCACATGCCCTTTCAGCAAACTGTTTTCCCTTCATTATTCAATCACAGAAGGATTACGTTTGGGAAACTGCAAGGTTTTACCTGAAGATACAGATCCAAATTAAGGACCCTTTCCTTTGTCAACTTAGACCAACTGTTCAACATGCAGACTGAGTGCTAGAACACCCCTCCACCGCCAGGAATTTCAAAGATACTACTTCTGGTAAGAGCTATACCTTCTGCTCTTGGCTTGCCATGGCTTGCCTCAGAAAAACCAAGTATTCTTAATTGGAGATAACTAACTAAAAATTAAATCCTATTAGAGATTAGTCAGGGTCTAGTTTTCCTATGAGCTAGCACCCAGTATTAGGGTCTTTGGTGTGGGTATTTCTAATACCAATGATAAAAGCAAATGATTGTATGGTATTTTCATGCTTCCTAACATCCGATTGATATAAATATGCAGCCAAACTGTGCATATGAAACAGTAGAAATATGCAGCCCAAACCATCTGATGTCCTTAGCTGCCCACACAAGTCCCCTGACTGTGATAGGCCTCTGGGACCTGTATCCCAATGCAGACATTCAGTATTAACTCTGTCCATGCCTTTGCATTGTGCTGCAGCTAACATGAGGAAATCTGCGTTGTCTTTTCTCAAGGAAAGCTAAAATAGAGCCAGATGATTCTTTGGCTGCAGATACATAAAAAGAAATCATTGAAAAATACGAGGGCAACCTCAGTCCACATTGTGGCTGTGGCCTGCAGCAATCACTACAAATGCTATGGTGTGCCATGAATTCACCTTGCTCTGCAGACCTATGCTGCAGTCTATTTATCACCTTCAAGTCCTGCTCACCTTGTGAAAGTAACATTGTGAAAAAAAACCTTCCTGAATCATCTCCAGCTGCTTCTGCACTTTGTTGATTGCCACTGCTGCTTAGAAAGAGCATCCTAGGAGCTGGTAATTGAAGCAAACGGCCACTCTGTACATGCCTGAGTATTTCTGCAAGTTGGAGTACTCCCTAAAGGGCAAATTTTTCCCTTGCCAAGAACAAGAATTCTGCTGTTCTTACTCTAGGTCACTTGCGGAACCACACCGATAACAGATCTCAACAAAATGTCACCAACGATAAAGTGCGGGGCTTTCAGAACTGTGTTTCTGAAGGCAGGCACTTATATTTAGGTGTCTAAATAGAAGGATCAGTTTTAACATGCAATTTCCAAAATTACCTTTTGAAAACACTGGCACAAATCATCATTATACTTGGATATTGGTGATATTTAAGTTAGGTAGGCTGGTCTAGGTGTTGCACCAGGGAAAAGAGAAGTGTAACCATCAGTTTAAACACTGATTTGCTGAAAAGGAAGGGACAAGCCACACAACTCTGTATGCCCCAAACAGTGATATTTTCTGACTGACTGTGACAACAAAACTGAGCCATCTAAATTGTAGCTGCCAGTGCAGCTATAGCTTGGATCTTATCCAAAGCATGCTCCTCTGCTTCCTGCTCCACTGAAGTTTTTGTTGCAGCTGAACAGCTTGCAAATAAGAAGACCTAA